>SNQN01003295.1:12652-50420 GCA_008642245.1 Bassia scoparia | reverse complement strand
TTTGCTGCTATTAGTACCGTCGGCTGCTGCAACTGATCAAAGATGGCCTAATTTCTACTTGTCCAGCAAGCCCATGCAAGTGTTCCAATACGCCATAGATCATCACGCTTAACGTTTTTAATTAGCCAAGTCCACTTTTCTTTAAAATTTGAGGATGGAGCAGCATCAATAATAGCTTTATTATGGTAATAGGACCACATCTCTTTACTATATGCGCAATAAAAGATAACATGATTATCCAATTCCACCTCAGCATTGYAAACAACACATCTGCTATCTCCCACGATATGTCTCGGAAGAGATTTTCCTTCAAAGGTAAGCTCCCTTTGCTGGCTCTCCACAAGAAGTGCTTCAGCTTTGGAGGCCCATCCATATTCCAAATCTTTGGCCAAACAGTATCAGGGTACTCAACACAGGATAAAGAATTATTATGCCCTAATTTAGCCAACCAGTACCCGCTTCTTACAGTATACATCCCATCCTTTGAAAGGCCCCAATACCTGTAGTCGGCTACTCCGTTATYGACTTATCAGCAAGAGGGAGGGATAAAAYTAGCCTACTRTCCTCWTCATTGAAAGTGCTCACAACCAGGTCTTTGCTCCACTCATTTCTATCATGACAAATAAGGTCAGCCACCCTAAGATGTTGGTCATGTGAACCAGTAGGAACAAGAGGGTGCAAACAATTCCCCACCTTCAACCAATTATCCACCCACACCCAGATATTTGTAAGCTATACTTATATAGTGATAATTCTGTTGAATTTTTATCTCTCAATCAATTTTTTTAGGATAAGATTCTACTTTAGATTTAAAAAAAAAGGCTCTGAAAATCGGATTGAACGGGAACAGAATTTGAATTTATATAATGTTATAAACATTTCACAAAATTTTTCCTATGAAGCTCTACCATGAACTCATCTCATCCTATGTTTTTTAGTTTCTTKTTGATTTGTTTTTGCACGATACTTAATACTTTTATAACAGAAAAATAAATTGTGAAGAGATAAGTGAGTGAAAGTTTTTCTTCAGCTCCCARTATCATATAATAATGCTTTTATATACATTAGAGTTTGAAATTTGCATTATCATATGTCATTTAATGACCTTTCGAAAGATTGCTACCCTAACAATCCTATGGATGGTATTAATGCTATTATGATACTGAGCTTATGGTTTTGAGGACGCAAGGATCAGTTTGGCCTTATAATTCAACCTTAATTTAAATTAGACTTCTAATGTTCCAACTTTCATTTTGCCCCTTGTATTAGATTTTTAGTAATGTGAACCTGGTAGATTCACTTGAAACTACTATGTTGTTTCAACAATTACGAAAATTTCAATAAGATTTTGTAGTTGCAAACCAAGGATAAACATAAGGCCGCCAACTATTTCAATACAATTTAAGATACACATGTCTATACCTTTTAGTTATTGGCTCAAAATGAAATCTTAAATCCTAAATTGTAAAATAAAATATCTTGTGTAAAATAAAATTATAGATAAATCACTCTGAGCCATTCAATATAGATTGCCATTTTCTATAATATGAATTCATTTCCCTTGAAGTTTCGAATGAAACAGAAAGAATTGTTAGTTACCGAAGTTCATTTGCAATGGAAATACCATCAGGTTGTAAACAAAGTATATCTTGATCTAGATACTTCCTCTCGTTTTTTTTAGAAGCGTACTTTGACAATAAATGTGAGAGCTTTTAGGCAAAAGTGTAACAATCTAAAAACAGAGGAAGAAATTTAATTGCCAGTCATTAATTTGTACCATTCCCCCTATAGTTCAAGATATAAAAGTTAACTGTGGTCATCCTCACTTTTGAGCTTATAAAGCATACAGATAAATATAGAAGAGAACCGCAGTGATCTAGCTAAAATTGATGGGTCTCTTTCATGAATTATGCAGCCGTGGCCTTCTGGAGCAGCAGCTCCATATCGGAACGGACTCAAACTTTGGACTAACCAGGCATTCCTCCTAAAAAGAAAGACCTCCCACTCTGGTAACATCCTCTCATTGGCAGCTGTTGGAAGAAAGAATGAGTATACATCCACCAGAGAAAGACAGAAGAAAGATGTTCCCCCTCCTCGATGCAGTATGATGACCAGAGCAGAGTGGAAAGGCAAAAAGAAATCTCATTGTTAAACGACTGAGCTCATTGAGAAAGAGATGGAGCTCTCGGCATTTGCCCAGTACGAATTAGTGAAATCAGCTACATGACCTTGAGTCAAAAATTTTCAATCTGATTCAGTTCATCCTGCTGCTAAGTACAAGGTACTCTATTCTATGACTTGTAATGGTTTATTGATCATTCTTAGAAAATAGCAAATCAATGAACTGTCTCATTGCCGAATAAATTAGTGAAATGGTCATCTTATACTTTAAAAGGTTTTAAAAGTGAATAGTGAAACCACGTGCTGGCTCTATATTTTGGAATGAAGTAATCACTAGGACTCTAGGAGGCGAATTAAAGATTATTCATTTTAGTATTTTACTTGGTATGTCATCATATTGGTGAGCTTTCGGTATCGATCTTGATGTTACTGCTATTTAATTAAATAATCTTTGTTGCTTCTATGAGTGAACTATTTTGAATATGTTTACTAAATCAGCCTCTTAGACTACCACGAGTTGGGCATTGAAACCTAGTTCAAGGCTCTTTGTTTGTGTTGTTATCTAATGTATATAAATCGACAAGAGCTCTTCTATGTAACTTAATTATACAGAAAATGCTGCTGTTTTCTGATGGGCCTTCACATCCTTTATATTGTTTTATTATTTATATTTATTTACTTTGAACAAGTTAAGGGACATCAAATGAAGGTGTCCTACACCCTGTATGAAAGAGGATTCAAAATAGTGGGAAGCTCATGCATTCTGGAGACCTTATACTTACGATTAAAGAAGTCTAAGGATCTCTATTAGAGTCTAATACTTCTTAAGCTGTGTTTCATATAAGTGAACAAATTTTTGTGGGAGGCTATGCATGGCCTACAGTTCCAGTAAATTTATAAAGAGAAAAATGGCCAAAATAAATATAGAATTTTTATTTCTTAAATTTAATTATAAAGAGAACTGTCTAGAGTGACAACTTTTTTAATGCTTGGCTTTTTTAACTTATGTTCTTTTTAGCTGTGGCTAATAGTATTCTCCCATTCAAGGAAGTCAAATGTGACGTAGAATTTCACATATTCCCATTTTCTCCGACGGATTATCCTCTTTCCTCCTAATCACATGGATGATATTTCCGTTAATAGTTGCATTTGTAGTTACCTTGATCAACTCTGATTGTAAAATAATCACTTTGGTTTTATCTTGTATCTATCTTTTGCTACTCCGATAAAATGATAGTGACTAATGCTATTGTTTTGCAGTTGTTTTTTCTTTGTCGAGATTGATTATTCTTTGTATCCACATTGAGGTGGGTTAGCAACAAGAGAATCTAAAAGTGCTTCCTTAATCCTTACATACTTAGGGGTTCATATTTAAATAGAAGTCAACATACCATTCACGGACTTTCTCAGCAAGCAATTCCCGCGCCTCTAAACTCGATCTGGTCTTGCGTGTGATTGTTTTGTTTAAGATTATGTTCATTCTTGCGGAGCTTGAGTTGCTGCCCAGATATCACTCTGGGACTTTGTATTTAACTCATGACAGTGCATTTTAGATGCGTTTTTTGAGAGTGCGTTTATTTATTTAAGTTATTTTGTGCCACTAGACCCAACATGGAACACTTGTGTCTAGTTTTATCGTGAATCCTGGAAAAATACATGGCTTTGAGCAAACACACGTCACATACATATTCCCTTACTATCTTGCTTTGTTTGAAAGCTTTATCGTCAATGTGCTTCTTTAGCATGCCTCAATTTATTTCTTAGTGCCATACGTATGAAGCATTGAATTAATTCTRATCAAACCAATATTGTTTTAAATTTGTTTGAACAATATTATCYGCTTGATTTCAGGTTGGTTTGCAATTACTGTCGGGCCATCTTTCTGGAAGCAATGCACGATGCATTGCGATGCTTGGTGCTTTTAAGGAAGCTATTGAAGACTATCAAACCCCAGCAGATAAAATTATAACGAGAGACTTAACCTCAAGGATCAGTAGTTATGTTTCATTCCTCAATGAATGCAGACCACTCTCTATCAGTATGGGTAATGCAATAAGATATGTAAAGACCCGGATWGCCAAGTTGCCTTCAAATCTTTCTGAGTCAGAGACAAAAGCTACCATATCTTCAAATATTGATCGTTTTATTCATGAAAAAATAGTAGTAGCAGACCAGGTTATTGTGCAGCAGGCTGCCACAAAAGTTAGGGATGGTGATGTTCTTCTTACCTATGGTTGTTCTAGTGTTGTTGAAATGGTCATGTTAAATGCCCATGAACTTGGAAAAAAGTTCCGTGTTGTGATAGTTGATTCACGACCAAAGTTTGAAGGTCAAGGTTTACTTCGGAGGCTGGTTACAAAAGGGTTGAACTGTACATACTTGCATATCAATGCAGTTTCTTATGTCATGCATGAAGTCACAAGAGTTTTTCTAGGTGCTGCTTCCATATCATCTAATGGTATTGTTTATTCAAGAATTGGAACTGCTTGTGTTGCTATGGTTGCTCACTCGTTCCGCGTTCCGGTATTAATTTGTTGTGAAGCCTACAARTTTCATGAGAGAGTCCTGCTTGATTCCATATGTTTCAATGAACTTGGTAAATCTTTCATACCCGGACAGAGTCTGTTTTACAAAAATGTTTGTAGGGGCTCCTTCCAGAATTTAATGTATTTGAACTTCTTGCAGGTGATCCTGATGTTATTGCAAAAGTACCTGGTAGAAAGGATGTGAAATATTTGGATGACTGGATGAATGACAAAAACAGCAAAAACTTGCAACTTCTGAATTTACTGTGAGTTTCAWATCTTCCTTCAATCCGTTCGATATACATAATAGTATCATCTCTACTGGACTAATGATATTCTTAATTGCTAYTTACAGTTATGATGCTACCCCCTCTGATTACATATCATTGATTGTAACCGACTATGGCTTGGTAAGAGTMACTACATGATTTAGATTTTCTGGTTATGTATACTGTTTCCTTTACCAGTTCAAGTCGTTAGGATGCTCAGCTTTGATTGATTGGTTTGAGCTTGATGCAGCTTCTGAAGTAGTTGTGTTTGACATTTCCATTAAAGTCCTTGTTCTGATTACAGTATTTTTGCATGCAGATTCCACCTACGAGTGTGCCAGTAATTGTGCGYGAGTATGGGAAAGAATACCTATTTTAAYGTGAAGGGATTCTGTGTTACGATACTTGTTGATACTCATACCAAGGCTAACTAGTGTAGAGAAGTTTGGTTTGGTTCTCGTAATTACYGTCGTCACAAACTCATTCTAGGACTAGCAACTCTTTTCTTCCTCAGATAAACGTCTACTTCTAGGAGTGTTTTAACTCTCTATTCTTTTGACTCTAATCATTGGCAATGTACTATAATGATGTTGAGTAGAAGTTTTGTTCAAATAGAATAATATRTTGTGCTCATATGAGAACTCGAGCATTACAATTAACAGTCGTGTTGGAATACAATATTAGGTGTTCATACATCTATCAAGTATCTCTCCCTGTTATCTTAATCTATGTGCACCGGCTATATATTTATGCATCTAATTAGAGCAACGGGGGGAATTAAAAAGCAAAATAGGAAATTAAAATTTTCTCTTATGCTACCGTTTCTCAAATTCTTAAGATAGGAATGGATAGAAGAAAATCCTAATTCATCCACATCATTACAAATTACAATCTCGCACTTCAATTAGAGAAACATTCTTTCGCCGTACAATGCCATCTATTATTTGTATATGTATGACATTCATCAATGCTATTTATAAATAATATTTTCTTACATTCAATAGGGTCAGCTGCATTATGCTGTTACAAAAATCTTCGCTTACATTGCATGATCCTCTAGTAAAAAATAAAAAATAAATAGTATAACATCTTAACTCTATCTTTAGTACACCCTGCTCAAATTTGTTTCTGTCAGAACCTGTTTGCAATTATTAGATGCAGTTCAGCAGCCATTCCATAAGCCTATCATAGTCAATTTCAGTTGATCTGTACTTCAATCGAAAACCATTATCTGTCCAAGACTTACACCAATGTAATGCCTGTGCAGTAGATTGGCAAACCAAATCGCTGCCTGTCAATCTCGTCACTTTGGCTAGAAAACAATTCTTCGGTGCCACAGACGTTGCTTGGACTGACAAAAGTCCCGTGCCATCAAAGACAGCCTTGGTATAAGAGCACTATTCACTTTCCACCACTCTAAAACATCCGTTTGTATTGGAAGCTGAGTCTGAAAGATATTGGTTAGCTCATCAGTTGCGATAGATATGTTTTGCCCTCCGTTTTTTCCGGGCAATTTCTTCGCAAAAGATACACTACACCTTCATCATTCTCTTGAAGCACCATAAATGTTGACAGATGAAAAAGACTGGTAGAGTAATTTGTAAAAAATGGCTTCTTGCCTCTCTAATTTTTTCTGAGTTGAGAGTTTCTGGAATGAGTTCTACTTTGATCCGAGGATCAAGAAACTGCCATGTAAGTAAAATTATTGAAAACCTGGTCGTTATAACTCTACATTTGAGAACATGTCTTCGCAAGTACTTTTCAACAATCGGGATAATGCAAGAATCTTGCATGCTCCGATCATTTCAAATATATGATCCATGAAAAACAGTACAAGCCTATGGTGGGACCTTGTTTGCACCATGTCATTGATGTCTTGTAGAGGGTTCCGTATCCATACATATTTAACAGCATTCCTTTCAACTGAATTCAGCAGCTGTTGGTGCCTAGTGGTCTCATGCTTCTTTATTACACTATCCAAGATTTGCTAGCCTGCAATATCACATAAAACTCCATCTCAAACTATAATTTTGTTTTTAAATCTTTTCTTGGCATATAAAAACTGACGAGACCGACCCTTCTAGTATACAATGTCTCCCTTGCAGATAATATCCATCATCTGTATTGACCAGTCCAACGAGCTGTATGTCAAGGGGGAAACTCCAGATGCCTTCTTGTAAGTTGTTGTTAACTGGATGAAGTCCTCCTGATTGTAGGAGAAGCATTCTCATTCTATACAAAATCTCTGACCTTAGAGATTACTTGTTTTGTGGTTCTTAAACCATCTTCTATTACTCAGTTCAGTGTCTGAGGCCAAGGGATATAACAGAAGGTCCCGCCTTTGCCCATCCATATCTTCTTTAGCTTGTGCATGCACGCACTGCACTCTGCTATCATGTGTGCAAGCAAGACTTTTTCATAATTCTATTATATCTTCAAGCTTTAACCAAGCATGATAAATCCAGCCCACTACATGGATAAGGTATACGACAGTATCGAGAGACCTTTCGGAAATCCGCTATCATCGATCCAATGGCATGTACACTCATGTAATAAACTTGTTGATAAAAGTCCAAAATTCAAGTGCAATTGCAATCTTAGAAGACACGTAGCAAAGTTGTCTGTACATCTTCCTGCATACTTCTGAAAACTTCACATAAAACACCTTGACTTCTCTGTAACCATATCTGAATGGAAGGGTGACAAATTTGAAGGGTTTAGAAGCCAGTCTCCTCTAGTCGAGGAGGTTAGCAAAATGAAGTTAGCCATTTAGTAGCAGCCAATTCAGGTGATCAGAATCAATTTTTGGTGTTGACTTCGGATTGATGCTTTTTGTAGCAGGACTAGTGCGTGGAGCAGAACTTGATTAGTCATCAGATTTATCATAACCTGGATGCGACTACCAAGATGTCTTCCCAATTGCTTCAAAAGAAAGATATAGAGTAATTATTCAATTAGTTGAGTCATACCTAATAGTATCCCATTTATACAACTCCATAACTTTGTATCTTTTTAATATCCGTTTGTTTCGAGGGAAAACAATTTTCATGGAAACATATTTCTAGGAACAGTTTTCCTTATAGTTTGTATGATTAGAGGAAACCACATGAAGGAAATGAAGGATGGAGGAATGAATAGGGGAGGACCGGAGGAGTAAGAAGTGAGGAGGAAATTGTGGCATTCCTTCTCTACAAAAGGAAAATGATTTTCCTTTTCCAAAGTAACATTTTCCATTTTGAGGAAAATGATTTTCCACCCCTTTCCAAAACAAACAAWGGAAAACTAAAAGAGGGATGAAAATCATTTTCCGGGAAAATATTTTCCATCAAAACACACGAAGCCTAAATGAGAAATGGATATCTAACATAATACTTCGCATATTTTTCAAGAAACAATAGTCATCAATCAACAAGAACAAGCAAACAACGGGCTTGATGAGATATTAGCAAAATAAAATATATATTAAAGCATAGAAAAGAAGCATGGTGGAACATACTCCTGCATTTACTTATATTTTCAGCATGATCAAATTTCAGAGATGAGGAACAGATAAAACAAAATGCCAGACAGATGTAATGTTTGAATGTTTCCCAATTTGCTAAATTCTATCAACTTCAGTAGATATCATACTAATCTAAAAAGTCAGAAATGATTTCCTATAAGAAAGATGTTATCAACTTGATTCCAGATAAATAAAAATTTGAACAAGAGAGATTACCAGTAGCAGTTGCAATGGAATATGTCTGTCCACAAAACTTGCACTTACGACTCTTCCCATCTGGTGCAGTATCGAAATATTTAAGGTATACCGATGTCATAGTCTTCTTCCGAGGTTTTGGTGATACCATGTCATTCTCTTTCTCTGAAGAACTCAATGCCACATTTACTGCATCTATGTTTGCAATAAGCCCCATATCCATCACAGCTTTTGGCTCTATATCTACAGAAAGAAACAAGAAGTAAGTCACTGTGGTAGAAATATTCATATCAATGAGACACTCATTCACATTCAGTGTCATGTAATTTTTCTTAACCAGTTGGGGAACCTTTCATTTTGTAAGATTCCCAAGATCTAACATGAAGGTTCCTTGTATTGAACAAGGCAACAAAACTTGAAAGCCATAAGAACTTCCAACATGCAAGGGCCTTGCATGTAACGGTGGGCATCAGGTCAAAACAAGAGTCCAGATGACTGTTTATTTTTGTCAGAGGTGGAAGTTAGCTAAGAAGCAGGACTGATAATGGCAGGGCGGTTTTACTTTTCCTACTAGTATAATGAAAGGCCTTCAGAAACCATGCACCAACTCCAAATGAACTGAAGGTACAAAAATTGCTAAAGCTGAGTTTGATCCTACTGTAGTGGACCATTAAGTTCAAGAATTACCTTTCAAGCTTCTAAAGTTGTACTACCATTCCAGTCCATCAGCCTTTCACGTCGCCACAAATAGTCGGCCTCTGATAATCAAAGAAGCAGTAAAAATACAAACCAAACCTTCAGTCGAACAATAACATCTTTTTAGACTGAGTTGATGAATTTTTCATGTAATGATCCCCATATCCTTTAATACAATCTTCAAAATCAATACGCTAACAGCTGCAATAAATAGCATATTGCATCTTTTCATTAATAAGTTGCTGATATTAAGGAAATTCAGTCACTATCTATAAAAGCATAGAACCGGCTATGAGACTGCTTGTTCGGTGACAAAACAAAATGTGGATTTCTCAGGAAGAAAAGATGATGGTATGCTTGGTAGATGAAACACATAGGAATATTAACTATTCTATGCAGTTCTACTTCCAACAAATTGAAGAGTTTACTCACCTAGGTGTTCCCCTAGGTAAGCAGAAATCCCATAAGAAATAAAATTCCATCATCAACCTAAAACAAAATTCTTTCTTAAAAATGCCTAGTACATGTGATATGAAATGTCTTCAGGGAAAAAATATCTATACACACCAAACAAGCACTTACATCGCTATTCACACACATCATCACAAAAAGGAATGCTTCCTTACAGAGTTAACATTTTGAATTATCGATTTGATCACTTCTAAAATAAATAAAGTCCATATTTTCCATACCTAGTCAAAATTCTGATACTAATAAACCCATTCTTTTTATAACAGCTTATAAGAAACAAATACAGCTATGAAAGAACAAACATTAAGAAAATGGGACCAAGCATCAAAGTATAGCCTACTAGAAACCTAACTTGTACTCGGATCCATAAAGTAAGAACTCTTCAATAGAAATCATCCGGATTCAATTTTAGTATAGTTTTAAATATAAGTCACAGACAAAACTATTCTGGTATTAATGGTTGTGAAGTAATAGGAATCCAGTTGCTTTCTCTTAGAGAGTGTAACATCGACAATCCATCGGTCATTGTAGCACAGACCTATCCGTTATTGGAATTTTAATGATTACAGGGTATCTTGTTATCTTCTAGACTACAAAAATTCTCCTACATTCATCAGTTCTATTCCTAAGTGGGAGCTAGTTTGCACCACTAGAGGCTACGTATAAAAGTGATGCCTCAAGCTGCATCTAGGTCAAGATTGTGGGCATCTATTGCCTTGTACCATTTTAGCGCTTTTAAGTGTATTGCTAGGAACTGAGATGGTAATTAGTGTCTTCATAAGCCTTCAATTTAAAGTGATAACGCGTCATTTTTTTAATCAAAGAAGTGTGATTAATATGTGATGCTTTTTCCATTAATAAGCCTTGATATATTCAATTAATCAAAGTTTTTACATGACCTCTTAAAGTACACTACATCATTATTTTTAAATGCAACAAATGCACTTTATTCATTATTCACAAATATCACTTTGACTAGATTTGTATTTGTTATAATGAAAAATTATAGTAAGCGTGATTGTGTTAGATTCGTCTCGTAACCTACTTATTATAGATATTTCCATGCTCAAAATATTGTCTCGTAGAAGTACCTGCATTCGTTGTTCGAAGTTGAGAGTTCACTTCGGTAAATTCTTCGATTCTCAACATAAGGGATAGTAATGTCATTGGGGCACTGAAAGTTGAAACTATATATAACAAACTAATGGAACAAACTAATTAGTGCTTGGTAATTTCAATTATACAAAGTCCTAAACTCATTGCACATAATCATTGGTTTTCCACATTCTTAAACACAATTAAGTTATTGACTAATTTGAAGATATAATTAAATGAAATTATATAGTTCTTAACCCAAACAGAGTTACACCATAATTTGAAGGATTTATAACTCATAACAGGTCAATCATATCATAAGACATAATACATTTAACTAGCATCAAAGTATTCAACTATGAAAATGTAAAAGCATATCATCTCGATTTTTAAATTATATATTTTTTTAGCAAAATTTAACCATAAATATATAATAATGCAAAGTAACAATGCATTCATCCTTACAAGTATTTAAGTACTATTTTTTTCTAGCATCGTGCCACTTGAAAATCTCTAGTGAAGATGAAATGTTAAATTAGTGTAATAGAGGTGTTAATATAGGCATAATTGCATAAATAGTTCATCAAATAAAATGAGAAAAAAAAGTGATCTAAAACAGAACAGAAAATATCCAAATTACTCCCATTTTTTAGATTAATACAATTTTCATCATGTTGCAGTAGGAGTTACAGTAGGATTCCTCAGTTGTTACTTTAAAAAAACAATTCGAAATGGAAGAATCATAATTGAGAACATGAAACATCATTAGCATTACAAACCAAAAACAGGAAAGATAATAAACGATAAATAGAGGAGAGAAGAACGTAGAACTGGAAAGTGAAATCGAGAGAGCAGCAGGTTGAATCATCAATTGCGTTGAAGAAAGCAAAGCAGAAATTTAAAAAATTGATTTGATTGGTGATTGAAGAGAGAAAAAATGGAGCAAAGCGGGAAAAGATGAAAAGAGCTTGTGAGAGGCTGATCTGAGCCAGCGACTGAGGTAAGACAGAAGAGAGAAAGAGAGAGAAACGATGTCAAAATGAGAGGAGAAGCCGCGGCGTTGTCTTCGTCTTTGGGTCGGGTATAAATATTTCCACACGGCTTGTAGTCATATCATCGTATATTCGTATTCGTATCCAATCCTATTTTACTCGATAAGTTTAGATAAGTAAACACTAAAGACGATTGGGATACGAGTTGAGTTTTGGTTGCTCCACTTGATTAGTTGATGACATTTGATATGTTTAATTACTGATTACGGATTGAATTTGAGTCCATCTCAATTGAATCGAGYCTTGATATRTTGGTCTATATTTGTTTAATTTTGTTGTAAATATTGTTTACAATTGAAGATTTTGAACTTCATATGAGTTTTGAGTTGTCGCCTCAAGTGTTCAATTTGATAACAACTTGAGCTAAGCTTTGTTTGATCTAATTGTGTTCGAGTATCTTGCAAGTTGTTTCATTTAATAAGCATATCTATCTATCTATACATCTATACTAAAGCAATCTTCACTAACATAATTTTTCCCTCCCAAACTTATTACTTTTTTATTTTTATTTACATTACATTTATTTCATGAGCAATTTCCTAGATACAATTATTTTTTATTGTTGATATTTTTTAATCATATTGTGCAAATAATTTTTTAACCCCATATTTTTAAAACTAAATAAATTAAATTGAAGTAATTTGATTTGTTTATCATTTTTCAAATTTTAATTAATAGTTTTGTTTGCGTGCAGGTTGGCGAAGGAGGCTGGGTTGCACTCTGTGGTCTTTGAGACGGATTGTGCTGGTCTAAAGAGTAGATTGGAGAAGGGTGCTATATTTCTCGCTSATTTGGATGTTGTGTTGGGGGAGATCTTTGAAGTATGCTCGTGCTTTGATGCTTGTTCGTGGTCGCAAGTGGGGAGGGAGGGTAATGTAGTTGCACATGAAATTGCAAAACTTCCTCTGTTTGATAAGAAAAAGGTTTGGGAGGGCTATGTTCCCGAATCCATTGCTCCTTATGTACTTATGGATATTTTGGCCTTGGAATAAAATGGTTGTTTTTCCCCTCAAAAAAAAAAAGGCGGTAAGACCCCGTTCTTTTAGGCTGAAATAAACTAAACTAAATTGGAGTGAATCGAAGTTGGCTGATGTCAATTTAATTGAATTGAATTGAGCTTGAATAAGCTGAACAAAGTTAAAGTAGCTGAAATAGAAGTGAGCTGAAGCAGTTAACTRAATTGAATTAAATCGAAGAAATTGACTAAGCTGAAGTACCATAAAATTAAGCTCAAAAGAATAGAGCTTAACTCATATTGTATTTCTTAATTACAATTACTTAAATTGAAAATATGAGCATTTGCTCGGGTATTATCTAGTTTACTATGTATTAAAGCTATGCCAAAAATTGCTTGTTGTCAGCTTTAGGTTATATATATATGGTAAATAAAGAATTTTATTACCAAAGAGAAACAAAAAAGCCTATTGACCTCCCCCGCCTTTGAGGAAGGGTGAAGAGGAAAAAGCATCCACAACCATACAACCTAAAGCAAAGACTTGGACATGCCCAAGCTCAAAGCCAACAAAAGAACCTTATTAGGTATCTCGACAAAACACCCTAAACTCAACAAGTTTCACGATAAAATCAACAGTGCCTAGCCTTTTTGAGATTAACATGATAAATACATGTTTGTTAACAGACTTCTGATATAAACTCGGCTAGCTGCATCGATCAGTTTTCTTCACGAGTTCAAAGCAAAATCAACTTCTTGAACCCAAGAAAGGATGCCCCTACAGTGACCAAATGCAATGACAAAAGCCCAAACTGAACAGGAACAAGACAAAAATAAAAGTTTACTATTTCTATCTCCAAATACAAATAGCACAAATCGAATCTACTTTGGAGATTCATTTTGGCGGACTTGAAGTAGTTCAAGCCTTCCAGAGAGCAACCATAAAATGAAACCCAAGAGTGCTGCTTCTTCACATAATAGGTAGGTACCCATTTGACCACAATGTCAGTCTGGTGTTGTAAAGTCCTAAAGCAATTAGATATAGCAACATGATTCCAATGAGAGGCATGATAATATTCCAACCACCAGAATCTTTGATAAGCATACTAGCCCTTGCAAGCAACACAGCTTCCTTTGAAGGATTAACTTTCTCGCAGTCAAAAGATATAGCTTGCGATAAGTTTCAATCTCTTTGAGAACCTTTTTTTTGGCAAGATGATACTTTGTGCCTAGTTAATGTTCCATCCCAAACAAATCACCTTCACCAATTGCAATCTTCAACATAGGTGAGAAATATAGTTGTCCAACATTTCTTCTCTCAAAATTTATTTAATCAGCTCTTGCAATCAGTGTAGTTGCATGTTCTGTAGCAGATAAGGGAACCTAAGATATCGAAAGAAGCGAGCTAACAGGAATCCAAATCCTTCCAAAGCCTCCTGATAGCTTTTACTGGGTCCAAAATAAGTTCACCTTATGCAAATTTGTCAACAAGTCTGAAGTTTAGAGAACTTCTCAAAAGTTTGAAAAATAGTATAACAATAAAAGTGTGTTTGTAACAAAAGAAAATCAAGTTGCAAACATTCGATGATTAATGCAATTTCTCACACATCTTGAATGAAATGAAGTTTGGATTATTAGTCATTATTTTCAGCATCTCGATAAATACACCATCCCTAAGGTAAAAAGGAAGTGGACATAGACTCCTTGCTAAGTCTAGCAGCCAATTTATCCAAAATTAATAACTAACTGTAGACACAGGAATAATCCACCTAACAAACACTTATAAAATGAAGTTATAATATTTTAATGGACACAATTAGATAATCCTAATAAGTAGAACTTCAAAAATAACACGCCGAGAACTTTTATTTTATTCAACCTAACATGTACCAAAAGTTATAGTCTGTACTGTAATATAATCGTATAGTTTTCTCTTAGTGGGCGCACAATGTGTTTCCATTCTTAACTACGCTAAAATTAACTAAAATACCTCATTATATATACTCTATTACTTTCAATCTTCTATCCTCCTTCATCTACCTTCTCTGCCTTTCTCATTTTCTTATTCCTAATGACCACCATCATCTTTGCCTCCTTCATTCTTATTCCTCATTCTCTCTCACAATAACCCTATATCCATCTTCCCCATTTCCACCGCCGACAAAAGTCACCACCGTCATTACTCCACAATCCAAACACCTAAGATTCTCCCCTTTCTCTCTCCTCAAACTCCCTTCAACAATAGCCCATCGCCATACCACCATCTAAATCCCCTTCATATGTGCCTCACTGTCGATTGTTGTTGGGTGCGACTTGAGTGTGTTTTTTTTAATTATGTTAGATTTTTGTTATGTTGGGGATAAATTTGGTATGTCGAATTATTGGAGGTTTCGGTTATGGTTAATTGGTTACCATTTCAATTGACATGATTGTGGTTGGTGTGGCGAATTGGTGTGATGGTTGAGTTTTGAATGGTGGTAGGGGTTGTGGCTAGGTGTTTCGGTTGTAGTTGTTAAATGATTATTGGCGTTGTTATGTGATTGTAACAACTTATGTTATTGTAATGGTGTACGTACGGGTACCTGGCATGAGCATAGTGGTGTGAGTAACTCATGCGTTACTTAATTATATGAATTATGTATTTGCTTTTTAATAAATGGATTTAGTAATTTCGCTATATTTTATGGGGTAAGAATCTGCAGTCCCATTGACAGTACAGTTTAACGGTTTTACTTTTGAGGGTGCAACTATAATTTTTGGTAACATTTGAGGGTAAATAAATAAAAAAAATTCAACGGTCGTTATTTTAAAACGTTGCTACTAGTGGGGTTATTTCCAATTTCACCTATTTTAATGTGATCTAATTTAAAGTTTTTAGAATCGCATTTGCGATTTCGCATATTGATCTTGTTTATATTAATAATCAAATAATTGTAAGTTTTTTTTATCAAAAAATAATTGTATTTTAAATTATTATAAATTAATGTTTCTATATTTATTTAGTATTAAAGATGTAATAACAAAAACCAACTGTATTCAATTGCTGCGGTGTTAAGTTGTTATAGCAGAAAGTAGTCGGTAATTTTAAAGAAATTTCAATTATTGACTCCTCCTCGGTATTTAGATTCAAGAAAAAATGACTCCGAAGGATTTTTTGGAATAAGAAAATCAGTTGTTACTTCAGATGAAAATTTTTCTCAGGAAGAATCAATTTTTGGAATGTATAGGTCATGAAAATAACACAATGTCAGAGTTATTTGTGCAATAGATGCTAAAAAGCAAAATGGTTTCTATTTGGTATGTTATTATATGAAATACAATCTCATATCCATCTACATTAATTAATGCAATTTATATGCTATCATTTTATTGTTATAGGGCTCATGCGCATGTAAATGTGTTTTAAATACATCATTGTTGCGATGATTGATTGATTTTTAAATAATGTTTTAAATGTTTGAATAGGAATATTGGTACATGGTAACAATTTTAAGTTTTGAATTTCAGTCTCATATTCTTTCTATTTATTCCAGGTTTCATTAAACAAAATGATTTATTACTAATCATGATAGAGGATGAAACTTTTATTTTTAAGAGTTAGGCTTTATTATTGGGACTCAATAATCATATCTATCTATGTAGTATTACTAAAGCAATCCCCACACTTTCATTTTTTTCCGTCCCAAACAACCTTTAATTAATTATTGTATTAAAAATGTAAAAAATAATTAATGAATATAGATCAATATATGTGCTTTAAAAATAAAATAAAGTATAAACATTTAGTAATGATACATAATAACTWTTAAAAAAATTAATCACAATCAAAACTTATAAACATTAAAAAAATTAATCACAATAAAAAAACCTACTTTTTAGATATTTACATTTTAAATAGATCAAAATTTTGATTTATATAAAAGTAATTCATAATTCATTTACAAACCGATCATTTGCTCGGGGCTTATCTAGTTGTAAACATAGAAAGATGGTTTGCTATAGTTATTAGATTTAGAACCAAAAAGTATTTCATTAATTATCCGTTTAAATATTTGTTCTCCTCATTCTTTCATTTCCATTTTCATTTTGGTTCCATTTGGTTAGGAGTAAAATAATTTCAATGTAAATTGGTTTTCATGGAAAATAGTTTTCCATGAAAGATAACTTTCTTGGAAACAATTTTCCATTGTTTGGTTGCATGTTAAAAAAATTGATGGAAAATAGGAAATTTTCCTTTCATTTTGGAATGATCATGGTTTTCCATCATTATAAGGAAATTGTACTCCCATGAAAAATGGTTTTACACTCCTTTGTATACCAAACAATGTAAAATTGAAAAAAGATCGAGAGGAAAATAATTTTCATAGAAAATGTTTCACGYTCTACCAAACGGAACATTTGTATTTAGATTGCAMTTTTTTCTTCTTCATTATAGTCAACGAAATAATGGGGCCCTTGGGACTTCGACTTAATTGTAAATCGTTGTATTTTTTTYTAACTTGTAACTACTGATAAAGCAATAAACACTAAAATAGACTCTCTTGAAAAACTCTTTTATTTTCTTTCCCATTATAATTCGTTTTTTAAAAGAGAAAAAAAATGAGTTTTCGATGTATTTAATAATCATATTGTATCAACATCCTTTTTTTTTTTAAAAAAAGCTATTAAATTTATTATTCAAATGATTTTTATTAGTTTGTCATTGTTTAAATGTTATCAATGATTTATTATTTTCTTAATAACTAACACATATTCTTAATTCATCATCAATATTTTAAAAATTAAAAATTGGAGCATTTATTCGGGATTCTTTAGTACGTGTAATTATACATTTATTACTGAAAATATAATGATAATATATTTGAAAAGATTAATGAATATTAATCTATCTGAAAACAAAATCTCTATTATACGAGTGAGGGAGAAATGACTTCCCCACTTAAATTTCCTTACTACCTCCATTATGAGAAAATTTACAAAGCAAATAAAACAAAAACATTTCTAAAAACATTTAATCAACCCAATGCACACCAATTAAGTCAACAAAATAAGTCAATTATAGTACTTATGATTGATTGAATGTTTTATGTATTTGACAAATTTTAATTTTACTACAACCAATGAAAATTTGACCAATCGCAATAAGTAGAAAGTCAATTAATTTTGAAAATGGCAAGTTATAATCAATAATTATAATTCAAAATTCTATCATATGATAAAATATTTAATCATAGTAATTGTCTCACTAAAAAAACGTTTACAAACTATAAAGTAAAAATATAAATATAATTTAGTTAATTTTCATCTAAGATAAAAATGAGAACTTTGAAGTATTATAATTTTTAGAATTGCTAAGACGTTTACCATTAAATAAATTTAATCAAAGTCTAATGTTTTAACACGCGATATTTCACCCTCGAATTTTAAAATTTTACCCCAATTAAAACGACAAATTAGGCGCCAATATATGAAACTAGCAAATATTTTATTACGTATCACAAATAATAAATTGTTCATGTTTCATGGGATGCTACTCAAAATAGATTGAACTCTTAAATTTGTCTCGAGTTATCAAAACCACAGATTAATCCTATTATTCAATTTTTTGATTTCAATAATTAGACTCAATATTATGAATTAATTCTAAGTTTAATGGTGAAATTATCCACTTGCTTGGCATTGCATGTAAAGACTTCCTTACATATCGAAAAACGCAACAAACTCCAAGTTGCGGACTCCTAGGCAAAACTTCCTAAGTAACATTAGAGTTTGTAATTAAGTATGATGAAAGAAAGAACACCACCACTCCAAGCCTAGCCACAACCAACACCACCAAAGGCTTTAGAACCATCAACCACCACTGTCAATTGTGCCTAACCACGAAACCACCCCCGTGCACCGTCATTAAAGCCACCATTGACGTCTAATCGAACACCACAACACCACCTTGAAATCGAAACACCACCCCATTCAAGCCACCTTGAGCCCAATCGAAAACACTAACCATTCGAACCACTTTCCAATCGAACCACTTCCACACTCGAACCACCTCCCAATCGGAACCACCTTGCAATCGACCACTCCATTCAAACACACAACCTCCAATCGAAGAAACCACCAATTGAACGAACTCCAAATTCAATTTGCAAACTCCCATCGAACAAACCCCACTCGAAAGAACAACCTAATCGAAGAAACCACGATCCAATAAACTCCACTTCAATTACGAACTTGATTCGATTTCGTTGGAATTTCCATAAATTGTTCGATTTTGTTGCAATTGCCCAGAAATTTTTCGATATTCGTTGCAATTGGGGGTAGGGCGATGGTCGCATTCGGTGGTGGGTGGTAGGTAGTAGCAACGATGGTGATGAAATGGGCGTGGTAGTGGTGTGGTGATGGTGTCAATGGGGTTATGGTTCGTGGGTTTGGTCATAGTTGCAGTGTGGTTGTTGAAAATGGAGTGGTGGTGGCTTAGGTTTGGTGGTGCGTGGTTCAAAGGAGGAGAGTGGTGGACCTTGGTAGATTAGTTTGATATTTTGGGTTTTAATTAATTTGGTATTATAGGGATAATGTTGATTAGAGTAGATTAATTATGTTTTAAAAAATATTAAGATCTCGAAAAATAAGAAAATACAAATAAAATCGAAATATAATTTTTCCCTCTAGGATTCCCGACCGGTTTCTCACTACATGAGTGTGTGAGCCATGGCTGGGGCAAGCGGGACGTCTTCGGAAGCAAATTGAGAGGGAAAGTTGGTAATGGCTCGAATGTGAAGATACTTCAAAAATAAGGAAGAAACAAATTCGATTAAGGAAGCAATAAGAAGGAAATTGAGGAGGATGAGGAGAGTGGAGCTCGGCTTGATGTAGCTCCGGATGAGGTGCTCTCACGACGGTCATAATTGAAGAGTATAAACAACAACCACAAGTGGCGAAGGATTTCTCAACACTAGTTTCAATTTAAAAGGGCGAGACTAATAAGACGATCACCGACGTTGGTAATTTGTCACAACCTTATATTGCTCGATCTYTAAATTTTGGTTCAGTTACTAGCAATATAAGAATGGATATAATTRAATTGGTGCAAAAAACCTAAGGAATTGCATGCTACTGTTGACACTGAGACTATTAAGAAACCTAAGATATTTTTAGAAGATGTTTAGGATAAGATGGAGTTTTGGCAATCTTCTCGATTGTCTYTGTTGTGTGGTTRGGACTAAGCCTCCTCCACTAGTAATGAAGGGTTTTATTAGACGTATATGGGTTTGTATGGGTGTAGATCGRGTAATGGCAATAGGTAGGGGGAGYTTTTTGGCGAGGTTCAAAGATCTAAAGGGAAGAGACAGAGCAATGCAGAGCCACCATACWTTTGATTCTAAGCCCTRCTTGATCACCAAAGTCTGGAGTCYTAWTATGGAATTACATATGGAGGAATTCCACTCAGTTCCAATCTAAGCTAGGTGAAAATTCCCTCACTTAATATTAAGTATAGGGGAAAGTGTTGTCTTTTTAAAATTGTTGAGCTTGTTGGCAAGTCAWTCCAATCAGATCAAGCCAYRRAAAAGAAGGAGAGAATTATGTTTGTGCAAGTTATGGTTGAGGTTAGCTTGAATAAATAGTTGCCTGATAAGATTTTCTTTGAGAATGAATATGGAATGGATGTTGAGCAGGTTATTCAATATGAGTGGAAACCCATGGATGTTGAGCAGATTATTCAATATGAGTGGATTGCAAGATAATGAAGGTTTAGAGGCCAAAGCAAGTGGAGAAACCAATCCATATGGTTCATGTGTAGATGTTGAGGGATTCACATGAGTTTAAAAAAAAAATTTCAATTTAGAGGACACTATCTCAGTATGTGCCAGTTAGGGTATGCAATCAATTTGAGGCCCTCCTTGCTGAGTTACTGGTGCACATGATAATCCTCTACCAAATATTGTTCCAGAAGGAGCGGGTGTAGATGAACAGGGGTTGGCAACCCCTCATCATCATGGATAATGTGCTAATTTAGAATGTCAGGGGACTAAATAGAAAGTCCAGACAAGATAGGGTGAAACATATATGATTTTTTCCCATAATAACAAGCTATTTGGTCTCTTAGAAACAAAGATAAAAAGAACACAATTTGGGTGCCTTTTATCTAAATGTATGTCATACTTGGTGTATCACAACAAACTTACCTTGGCATGGTAAGGGGAGGATAATCTTGGCTTGGCATCCTAGTTTTTTCATAGTAGATATAAAGTTGTGCATAGACCAACTCGTGCATTACAAGCTTACTCCTTGCCATAATCAACCTTCCTTTGATTATACAGTGGTTTATGCACATAATGACAAGAATAGAAGAATTTGACTATGGAATGACCTTTGTGATTTAGCAGATACAGTGAAGGGGGGTTGGCTAATGATGGGTGACTTTAATAATGTTTTAACCACTGATGAGAGGATTGGGTCACTTGTGAGTAGTAATGAGGTAATGACAGGCTTATCGTGTACGTATCAAAAATACCTAATAATACAAACTAATGTAGTTAGCAGTAAAAGGGTCGAATCCACAAAGAAGCAACAATTAATTATTAACTAATTAAAAGCATCTAGATCAGTAGAAGGGCTTTTGATTGATTGAATTAGCTACTACTAATGAAAGCAATGAATTCATTTAAATTAACTACCAATTAACTCAAGTTTAGGGCTATGGTTCACTATAACAACAAATCAGCATTAATTGGGTATCAACAATTCATAATAAGGCACAATCGAACAAGGTCAAAGTTCTCTCGAATCGAATGAACCATAGAACTACTCATAACCGTATCTCTCGACCTAGGATAGTCTCGTTCTACCTATTGACATAGATCTTGTATTAAGTTTCAATCGCTAGATCTAGAAACACGTGACNTAAAGGGAAGAGACAAAGCAATGCAGAGCCACCATACATTTGATTCTAAGCCCTGCTTGATCACCAAAGTCTGGAGTCTTATTATGGAATTACATATGGAGGAATTCCACTCAGTTCCAATCTAAGCTAGGTGAAARTTCCCTCACTTAATATTAAGTATAGGGGAAAGTGTTGTCTTTTTAAAATTGTTGAGCTTGTTGGCAAGTCATTCCAATCAGATCAAGCCACAAAAAAGAAGGAGAGAATTATGTTTGCGCGAGTTATGGTTGAGGTTAGCTTGAATAAACAGTTGCCTGATAAGATTTTCTTYGAGATTGAATATGGAATGGATGTTGAGCAGGTTATTCAATATGAGTGGAAACCCATGGATGTTGAGCAGATTATTCAATATGAGTGGATTGCAAGATAATGAAGGTTTGGAGGCYAAAGCAAGTGGAGAAACCAATCCATATGGTTCATGTGTAGATGTTGAGGGATTCACAGGAGTTTAATCAAAAAATTTCAATTTAGAGGACACTATCTCAGTATGTGCCAATTAGGGTATACAATCAATGTGAGGCCCTCCTTGCTGAGTTACTGGTGCATAGGATAATCCTCTACCAGATATTGTTCCAGAAGGAGCGGGTGTAGATGAACAGGGGTTGGCAACCCCTCATCATCATGGATAATGTGCTAATTTAGAATGTCGGGGGACGAAATAGAAAGTCCAGACAAGATAGGGTGAAACATATATGATTTTTTCCCTTAATAACAAGCTATTTGGTCTCTTAGAAACAAAGATAAAAAGAACACAATTTGGGTGCCTTTTATCTAAATGTATGTCATACCTGGTGTATCACAACAAACTTACCTTGGCATGGTAAGGGGAGGATAATCTTGGCTTCGCATCCTAGTTTTTTCATAGTAGATATAAAGTTGTGCACAGACCAACTCGTGCATTGCAAGCTTACTCCTTGCCATAATCAACCTTCCTTTGATTATACAGTGGTTTATGCACATAATGACAAGAATAGAAGAATTCGACTATGGAATGATCTATGTGATTTAGCAGATACAGTGAAGGGGGGTTGGCTAATGATGGGTGACTTTAATAATGTTTTAACCACTGATGAGAGGATTGGGTCACCTATGAGTAGTAATGAGATAATGACAGGCTTGTCGTGTACGTATCAAAAATACCTAATAATACCAACTAATGTAGCTAGCAGTAAAAGGGTCGAACCACAACGAAGCAACAATTAATTATTAACTAATTAAAAGCATCTAGATCAGTAGAAGGGCTTTTGATTGAATTAGCTACTACTAATGAAAGCAATGAATTCATTTAAATTAACTACCAATTAACTCAAGTTTAGGGCTATGGTTCACTATAACAACAAATCATCATTAATTGGGTATCAACAATTCATAATAAGGCATAATCGAACAAAGTCAAAGTTCTNATATTGCTATAAAACCCCAATCGCCCTAGAAAGGAAACTACTTTTGCATATTGAAATTAAACATAATAATAACAATTAGGGCAAACATAATTAAATAAGTAAAAGAGATTATAGGTTAAGAACAATACCAAAATCAAAATAATTAAAGAACTAATTATGAACTATTGATTGATTGAATTAAACTAAAACTAGGGTTTCCTAGAGAGAAAACATAATTCTAAAACTAAACTAAAACTAATAATATGAAGTATGAAGTATCCAGTATACAAATCAGGATCTCTCCCCTTTATATACAACCTAAGATAATATAAATGAGCCTAGGATACATTATAATAATATCCTTGCACATAAGCCTAAGAAAAGATATATTATATGACCAAAATTGACATCCCAACCGATCAGTTCATCAATGTCGAACCGATCGCTTAGTACCCAGTATTGCGACTGTTTCACTGGACCATCTTCTGAGAGCCATATCTTAAGTTCTGAGTGTCCAATTCGAGTTTCCAATCCAATTGGAATCGCATCAATCCACTATGCCAAATATGAGTTATGGACAAAAGAGTGAACACATGTCAATATTGATACTTAGCGACAATCATATTCCTTTGTCACTTCAATTCAAGCTCCATGCTACCTCTCCTAATGCTCCGTAGTGCTCTAAAACATCCAAGATCGATCTAAAAGTATGAATAAAACCTGAAACTAATCAAAATACTAAACAAACAATATTAGTGGCAAATAGGGTCTTGAGGAAGCCAAAAACCATGCGAATCAACAAGAGAATGATGGGAAAAACAACATCAAATCAACACATCAGGTAACACCTTTTTACAAATTGTGTGCATTATTGCGGCTTCACTGTTGTCAACTATACATGCAAGCACATCACGTGGATCAATAAGCAAGATGGGAACAACATGGTTTTAGCAAATCTTGACAGAGTAATGGCCAATGCCTCGTGGCTCTTTGATTATACTATTGGACATGTTCTCTTCTTAACAGAGGATTCCTTTGACCATTGTGCTGTAGTGACTTTTTGTCATGGTTGTGGTGGAAATAGGAAGCCATTTGGTTATTACAAAATGTGAAGCACAACCCCTACTTTTCTAGTTATAGTGAGGGATTGTTAGAGGACCCTAGTTTCAGGAACCCTTATGTTTCAAAATTTCCAAAAATTGAAAATTTTCAAGAAAGACCTTAAATAGCTGAATGCTACTGTAGACACCCAAAAGTGTCTCCCCAAATTGAATAGCCAGTGATGAAAAGTACGACATTTCGAAATAGATTTGATTCCGAAAGTTGTGACGAAATCCATAAATCAAACACATTTGCATGAGTTAAATTAAAGTTGAGTTCGAAATCATACACCGAAGGCCCAGTAATAGGCAAAAAATATTTCTTTTAATTATTTTCTATTTTTATGCCATTTTTCTTACCAAAATGATTCTTAGTATTATTTCTAAAGGTCATATCTACGATTTTTCATTCTACGATTCTTCTCATTTTTCTGAGTTCGCCAATATTTTTAAATAATTTAATCTGATTTTTCTATGATTTTATATGTTTTTTTTATAAGTTTGTGAAAATGATTTTTCAAAACAAATAAATTCAAAAATTCTGAGAGAAATCCAGAAAATTCGGGATTGATTCGGAATATTCTAGAAAGTTAATCTTGATCTCAAAGGAAGCCAAAATCATATAAAGGATAATTCTCGAATAACAGATTAGATAAAAAAGATATAGATGCAAAAATCCCCAAAGATATCAGACGAAAGATAGATAAAATTAGTCTTTGCTATCTTATCCTTCGTATACGCCTATAAATACATGCTCTCGGTGATTATTCGAATATCAACAGAAAATCAGCTACGATCAACGAAAACCATTAGACGAAATGCAATTCAAAGCTCTCAAAAGTCTCTCTCTCATTCAAATTCAATCCACAAACACAAACCACTCTCAAAATCAATAGACCCTCAAATTCGTCGCAGCTTTCGGAGTCGTATTTTTGCGGGTTCAGCGATTCGTTTGGAAGCAAAGTTTTCGATACTCTAATCTTGCTTTGTTTTCTTTTGCTTTGATAGCGATACAAGTTATGTAAATTCGCATATATTTGAGTTTTGATTTCTATATATATTATTCTTGATTTTTGTGCCTATAACTCTATTTTTTGTTTAATTTAGACCAGAATTTGCTCAAAACACATTAAATTTAGATTAATTATGGGTGAATGGATTTTAGGCACCATATTATTTTAATTAATTCGAAGTGGTCACGATTTTTAGGCTAGGTAGCGATGCATGCATAATAGAAAACAACTCTTGTAGTAATTTTAGATTAATGCGGGTTCTAAGATTAAATCAATAGGCTCTTTGAATTCAATTATTATGATTTATGGAACTACAATGAGACCGAGTAGAGGTCTTTACATGCGTGCGAATTGGGTCAAAGATCTTATCCGTACCATGTCCTTGAACCCACGCTCTGGTTACTAGACCTACAATGGGGCCATTAGTTTGGTACCAATATTTCGGGCGTCTGTGATTAACCTGTATAGGCACTATGGTGATCTCTTCTATCGACAATACCCCCTAACGCACTCACGTGCAGTATCTGTGGCTCAAGCCCACAATTCGAAATCGATGTAGGGCCAATAAGGGCATATGCCTCTTATTATGGTGATGTTTATGAGGAGTATCAAAAAGCTCTGCATTAGTTGCTTTTGAAACAGGAAGCTATGCATTCAAAGCTTGCAGATTAGGAAGCTATTAAAGAGGAATTCCAAGCATAACAACTTTTTAAATAGGCATAGGGGAATTACATTAGTTTTATGAGGCAGAAAAGTAAACGTGAAGGGCTCACACATAGAGATGAAAATAGCATACTTTTCCACAACAACCTAAAGTTGAAGATCAATGCCAATAAAATTAACATACTCCGAGATAATCAAGGTGTTTCGATTCATGATCAAGCTAATGTACAATAATTATTTGTGGATAGTTTCAATTCTTTCATGAACATTAATCGTCATGATATGAAGTCAATTAGTAACAAGATCATCAACCAAGGCAATGTCTTGACAGACGAACAGACATAGAGATTTGCTTAATCTGAATTTAAGGATGATGAAGTAAAAGCTTCTCTTGGTCCATCCCAAATGAGAAGATTCCAGGCATGGATGAGTTTGGAAGTAAGGTCTTTAAGGATGCTTGGGAGATTGTAGGTCATGATGTTTGTTGTGCTGTCAAAAGTTTCTTTACACAGGGAATCTTCTCAAAGTCATGAATTGTACCTCTATAACCTTAGTCTCTAAGGTTGTATGCCCAACCAAGGTTAATGATTATAAACCTATAGCATTTTGTATTGTCTTATACAAAACCATCTCTAAGCTTATATGTTCAAGGTTGTGTATGGTTTTTCTTGAGATAGGTTCACATAACTAAGGAGCTTTCATAGAGGGTAGAACTAGAAGCATTATTAACAGTATACTTGTGTGTCAAAATCTTGTTAAGAACTACTCTAGGAAATCAACTTCAAGAGGATGTGTTATGAAAGTGGACTTCCAKAAGTCTTATGACAYTATAAAGTAGGATTTTTTGTTTGATYTCCTTAATGCTTTTGGTTTTCCCTCACACTTTATCTCTATAATAAAGACATGTATTACTTCAGCTTCCTTTACACTRATGATTAATGGCTCAACTCARGGTTTCTTTAAATCCAGTAYAGKTTTCTTCCYATTATTATTTGTGGTGTGTATGGAATACTTAACAAGAATTTTCTATTACATTTGGAAGAAAAAGTCTTTCAATTTCATCCAAGATGTAGAGGAATCAAATTGAATACTTTGTGCTTTGCTGATGATCTATTAGTGTTTTGTAAAGGTGATTTCAAGAGTTGCCAATTACTTCTTCAAGAACTTAAGTCACAACAAGAAAAATGGCCTAGGCCGACTGAGGTTCCCGGTCCGTAATCGGGTTTACTGAACGCTTTTCGGTCGACGAGCTCGGTCGCGTGCAGCATCGTCGATAAAAAAAATTTACCAACCGAATTTCGATCGGTACGTTATCACCGACCGATTACCGACCGAAATTCGACCAACAAAATTTGGAGGGAAAGAAGGATTACCGACCGCCTCAGCGATCGGTAACACCGATCGAATTGAAATCAGTTGGTATTACCGGCCGTTTGGGCGGTCGGTAATCCTTCTTTCCCTCCAAATTTTTTTTGGTATAAGGTGATTTACCGACCGACTGGCGGTCAGTAATACCAACCGATATCATTTCGGTTGGTATTACTGACCACCAGTCGGTCGGTAAATCACAATTCTCTTTTTAACCTTAATACTTTACCGATCGCTAGTCAGTCGGTAAATGGGAATTATGTATTAAAAAAAATAATAGTTGAAAGTTGGCTATATTACTTCAGTCCAACTTTTAACCCTGAATATAACATCAACAAAACCATATATATAAATTAATATGACAATATATAAATGACAAAAAACAAACAAATTACAAATACTATTACTTTAATTCAGTCTAATTACAATATACAAAAATTTAGTCTCATTGCAATTATGGGCACTAGTTTTCTTAAATTACAGCCATAAAAACAACAAAATCAACTGCAATTTCTGATCTACAACCACCCAAGACTGCTGTATTTAGTCGGTAAAATCTGCAGCCATAAAAACAACAAAATCTGTTGTATTTAAGATCGAGCAACCACACAACACTAACGAAAAGAAAATAAGAAACCAAGTCTATATGCTCTTCTAGCAATATTTCTTTTAGCAATTGCAGGTCAATGCAGCATACAAATAATTAGGGTTGTGCAGGAAATTCCGATTTCGAATTTCCGATACGGTTTACGATTTTTTTTCCAAAAATCCGGATATTCGATCCGGATATTTGAAATTCGGAAAATCGGATCGGATATCCGATTTAAAAATCGAATCCGGATCGGAATTCGGAATCATTTTTCAAAAAACCGGATATCCGAGATAGTAATAAGATTTGAGTGACTTATTTTCTCATTTTAAGTGTTTACATCAGGGTACTGATTTTTATGTGATTATATTTTCTGATTTTAATTATTGATTTTCTGATTTGAGTTATACTGATTTTTTTATTATTTTGAGTTATTTTGTAAGATATTTTGATTATTATTATTATTAATGTTATTATCTGTTTCTGAAATGATTATTTTGATATTTATATATGATTATATTTCTGATTATTTTGATTTTCTGTTAATTGATTACAATATTTTGATATATATTTTTATGTTTCTAAGTATTTGATTGTTTAAATTTTGATTATGTTGAATTGATCAATTGATGTTATTTTCAATTGAATATTTTGGTTACATAATGTTTTTTTAAAAGTGTCACGAGGCTCAATGATAATAGAAGTTCAAGAGTTAAAAAACCAAGTATGGAAGATGATAAGTTAAGTCGCCGGGAGAAGAACGAAACAACAATCGAAGCGAAAGAAAAAAAGTCACCACTTCTGTTGTGGGACGAAGAGCACTATGATGTAGGTAGCCTCTAAATATTGGGAACTTCAGAAATGGTGAAAATCCTCCAATTGCAGCTTGAAGTTGTTATCTGAGCTTGGATTGTGATCGAATGGTAGCTCCTTATCAACACATTAAAAGGTGTATATAGCCCTCCAGTTTGGATAGAAGCAAAAGTTAATTGACTAGAACAAAACAATATGAATGATGATGAACCACTCAAGTTACACATTTCTAAACTATGGGAGTTTGATTATGATTTATGTAGAAAAGCACTTGCTAAAATGATTATTGTGATGAGTTGCTGTTTATTCTTTGTTGAGCATGAAGGTTTTCGTGAATATTCTAAAGCTTTAAATCTCAATTTGCTATTCCTTCTCGTACTAGTGTCACTCGGATTGTATAAGCTTTTTCTTGAAAACGAAATGGTTGAAAGATGTGTTTAAGAAATTTGAAATCTAAGATTTGATTGACTTCTGATTGTTGGACTTCTAGCAAACTTGGGTTACATGTGTTTGACAGCACATTTGATTGATGATGATTTGGGTGTTGCTAAAAGAATTATTAACTTTGTCCGTATAGCTGGTCATTGGGCAAATTATTGGTAAGAGTGTTGAGAATGTGATTGAATGGGGTTAAAAAACATTTGACTATACGGGTTGATTTGATAATGCATCTTCAAATGACTGCAAATGATAAAGGAGATTAATATTAGGAGTCAAGTGTGTTGGATGGTGTGTATTTGGCATATCGATGTGGGCTCATATTTGACTTGATTGTGAGGGAATGTTTGAAAGAGCTTGACTTGTCAAAATAAAAATTCGTTCCCTTGTTAGATATGTTAGATCTTCCCCTAGGCTTTTAAAGTTTCAAAGATGTATCAAGGAGGAAAATTGGAGAGTAAAAGTCTTGTTTGTTTGGATGTGGAAACAAGGTGGAATTCCACATTTCTAATGCTAAATGCGCTCAAAGTTTAAAACAGGCTTTTGATTGTTTGCTCTGAAAGATTCTATGTGTTACAAGAACTTAGAAAAATTGGGGGTGGTCCAAGTGAAGATGATTGGAAGAGGGTAGGTTCTTTGTTACCCTTTTTGAATATTTTCTGTGATGCAAACATTGAGTTATCGGGTTCGCGGTATGTGACTTGCATTCTCTATGTGCATGAGATTTATGGAACTAGCATATGTTTAAGAGTAACTTGAATGAAGTGGTGATGAAGGCATCACAACATGGCTAAAAACATGAAGGCAAAGTATGAGAAATACTATGGTATGTGAAAACATCAATGTTTGTGTTTGTGGCTTTGATTTGGACCATTCATAAAATGACATGATTTTGAATGGGATGGTCAAGATAGATTATTTGAGCACAAAGCAAATTCTTTGACTCCAGATTCACTTGTTTTGGATAATTTGTTTGACTCATATTCCTCTTCCATTTCCCAACCAAAGAAAAATCAAGCTTCTTCCTCGGCCTCTACTTCTACCACTTCCACTTTTACTCAAGATGTAGATAGTACAAGGACTAGAGGGGAGCGAAAAAACATTGACCTTGAGGCAATAATAACATCAAATAAGTTTCAAAGGGACACGAGTTGTGATGATACTAGTGACACCATCGGAGTTCGAGAAATATCTAKATGATGTTAAAGAGCCTAAGAGTTCTAACTTTGACATCTTAACATGGTGGAAAGATTAACAAAAGAGATAACCTATCCTTAACAAGATGGCTAAGGATGTCCTTGCCATACCCGTGTCCGCCGTTGCATCGGAGTCCGCTTTTAGTATGGGGGGTCGTGTGCTAGATGACTTTCGAACTTCATTGACTCCAAAAATGGTTGAAGCTTTGGTTTGCGCCAAAGATTGGCTACGTTCTTCTACTACACCATTAGTGATTGAAGAGAACTTGAAGATGTTGGAAGAAATGGAAGAAGGTTAGTTTTTTTAATTTTAGTTTTATTACTTTTGCTTTATTATTTCAAGTTTAACTTGTATATTATAAAATAAGAATGTTAACTTTTGGATTTATTATGCTTTGTAGGCTTGAAGGATTTAACAATGGAGCAACCCGAARTCGTAATAGATGAAACAATTGATACAATGGAGTGATGAATTATGCCTTGGAGTTGGAGGCTTGGAATGGGTGTGGTCTTGTGGATTTGGTTGTAWTTTTTTTGCACTTTCTTTATTGGTTGTAATTTATTTGCCCTCCCCCTTTATATTGTAATGTTAAATGTTGTTGAATATTTGGGACTTTGGGACTTTGGAACTTTATTCTCCCATCCCCTCTACTCCTCTAGGCATCTAGAGTTGATATATGAAACTTCTCTAGCATTGCATGGCATATTATTGGGTTTTAAAGCCTTGTAATATATAGTTTATTATWTTATTGCATAGTGATTTAGTGATTGCATGCAATTAAGTAATTTAGAAATTATTTTTTTTATTTTAAGATTAGTAATTTAGTAATTAAGACTCAAGATAAGTGGTCAAAATATTTGAATTTTAATTAAATCATAACATTAAAGTTCAACAAAGCAACAATYTAAGGAAGTAAATTCGGATCCGGAAATTCGGAAATCCGAATAATTCGGATCGGATCCGTAATGAAAAAAATCATTTCAGAAAATTCGGATATCTAGAAATTTGGATCAGAAAAATTCCGATTTCTGGTTTTGCATAGCCCTACAAATAATCATGATTAAAACTGTAAAATTCAGAGGACAGTTGCATGACTTCGCCATATTTATCAATCCTAGCCCTTTATGTCTTAGAGATTCATTTAATACTASCCCTTGATGAAATAGCATTAAAACTCTGCCTCACCCCCCAAGTGCCTGATCCTTTGATTCTTCAAAGACTATCTACTATTTCCTCTTATGCAAATAGCAAGCAGTAAGAAGAAGTCTTTACAACAAATTTTTTTTTCAAAAAACCTTGACTTTGAGTTTAATCTCTATTATATAAGCCAAGGGGGGAGCAATGGTGTCCCCCCTATGAAAATACTTTTTTGCCCTTGAGAAAAATAAAAACTTACCGATTTAACCTTATTTCAATATCTTCCTAATTTACATGTTCATACAATAAAGAAAGTTTACCATTATCATATAAAATCAAGTTGACATAAAAATCCGCATTTTTATTTGAAAAATATATTGACATAATTAATACAATTATGAAGCAAAAAATTTATAGGATTTTTACAATCAAAAAGCCACCCAGCAGCCTTAACAACTAAGTCGATCATATGGCTTTGGTACAGCAGAATTGCTTAAAGCATGCATGTCTAGAGAAGCTCTTGTTGATGAAGAGAAACTCATTGTCGTATACGGTTTTAAAGCCTTTTCAAGTGAGTTTTTGCGCATCCAATTCTGGTTGGATATACTGTATATTAGTTTATTTCCCCACATGATTTCAAAGGGTGTAAACCATTGCCGGTGCCTAAACCACTAAACTCAAGGCCAATATGTCGAAGACAGATGATATTACCATCTACCCCATTGTCTTTTATATTTTTTTTTTGTTTTGTTTTTATTATACTTTGAAGTTTAGTACGGATCACTTCATTTTGCATGGTTTGGCAGTTTAGCTTATAAGTTTTTCCTTCTTTTGCAGCTCATCCTGACTGCACTTGTGACTTCGACGTTGTTTTTGAGGACTCATATGCATAAAAGGAATATACAAGATGAATGGTTTTCATGGTGCACTCTTCTTTGGTCAAATTCAAATCCTTTTCAATGGATTTGCCAGATGGCATTAGCTATCGTGAAGTTACCAGTCTTCTACAAGCAAAGGGACTTGCGATTTTACCCTGCTTGGGCATATGCCTTACCCTTCATGGCTATGGGTTAATATGTATGGGAGTGATATCCTCTACTCGGCCATTACTCTCATATGAGTTTCTTTCCATGGTTAGTTTTGCTATTTTTGTTGAGACTTATGTTTTGGTTTTTCTATTTTGTTTTGCTTATAGAAATTCAATACAAACCTGCATATTTCTATGGGACTGCCTAGTGTATCCAATATATTTGGCTGATATGATATCCAATGGCATTTTCGCAATTTCTAAACACTTTGGTAGGCAGCACATGGGAACTGAAGTTAACGTTGTAATGTAATCTGTTTGACAAAACGGATGAGGGCCGTTTCAGTTAGGTTATTCATTTCTCATCCTCCTACTCCATTTCATTTCTCATCCTCCTTACTCCATTTTCATTTCCTCCTTACTGCCATTTTTCTTCATCTCTCCTTCTCATCATGGAACTCACTACCTAGAAAGTTCCACCTCTCTATCTATCTCTGAGATGTTTGGATTTTCAAAACTCCCATGGACATTTTAGATCTGAGTTTGTCATTCTAGTGAATGTCTTCCAAAATTTAGAGAGAGAAGTAAGAACTGAGCTTACGGGGGAAGTAGCGAAGTGGAAGTACGAAGGACAAGCTCTAAAAGCTTACGCTATTGGTTCTGCAGGCTAGCTCTTCTCCCTCCAATCCCAATTGCAAAGGTAAATTCCCTCATTTTTTTCTGCGATTACTTACATTCAATAGACTGATTTCCCAATTCTAATTCATTTCTGTTACTTCACAACCTTTGTTCATTTCACATTGTTTGCTTTCGTTTACTCAATTACGTTGTGTTTATCAATTGATTTTCTGTTTTGAAATTGTAGTTGAATTGTTTTTGGAAACTTTAGTTTGAATTGCTGTTGACTAGGTTTTATGATGACAGTACATTCACACATGATATGTTTAAGATGAGATGTTGATAATAATTTGATGGTTTGGTGTGGAAGTGTTGTTAAATTACTTGTCATGTTAAACATTCTGATAGATGATTTATTTGGTATTTTAATCTTGCTGTTGTGGATTTAGTAAACTAAGCAGTTTATATTTCATAACTTCAGGAAAAGAGAAACCATAAATTTATTTGATGAAAAATAAGTATTTTTTAGTTCTTTATGAGTTTTGCATTATTGGAAAATGTCCTAATTAATTCATAGTTCTGTTGTTTTGACTTTTGACAAATTGAGAAACTAGTTGTCTCAGTGTAAATCTGATTCTTGTGATTTTCTTTGCTTTGTAGAGCTGATTGTCAAGGTGAACATTATTACTCTGAAGGTTGTAGTTAATATGGTGGTATTGTAATCAGCTTATTGATCAGACGATTCTTAGTCTCACATGTTATGTTTTTATCTAAGTATATATGAATGTTGCATACCGGGCTGCAAGCCCTGCATTATTCACTTTGGGGGCTTAGCGAATAATATGTAAGGGCACATTGTATTAAACCATAAATCTAATACAAAACTGAATCCATTAAACACAAATCTTGTTGAAACTATGCAACAAGTAAATTTTAATGGAAGAGGAAATGAATACAAAAATAATGATTAAACATTATTTGATGATTTTGAAACTTGCAGTTTAGGGCCTTTTTGCTAATATGAACTGACAGAATTATTAGTGTATTATTTTTATTAATATGTGATGTGCTCTCCAATATCACATTCTACTACTTTAAAGCAATAATTTTTTAATTTTTTTTTCTATTTTGCTAAATTGGTCTCAAACTCTCAATACTAGTTAAAAATACACGCAAATTTCGGAATATTGAGGCCACTTTCACCTTTTTTAGCTAATCACGTTCAACACCCACAAAAATTGATCAAGAAACTTGAATTGAATATCAATTAATTCAACTACAGACTTTCTCCTACAGACTTTATCCTCCAAATCCCATGATGATCCCTTGAGAAAAAGTTCAACTGAGAAGGAAACAATTACGAGGGGGAAGGAGAGAAGGATAATGTATAATTGCTATCACAGTGTTTTCTGGGAAAAGTAACGATTCTTTTTCCAACCAAACAACATTGGTAAACTAAAACGCCATTAGACTATTGGTCTTGTAGGTTAGGCTGCAAAACTGGTTAATGGATGGTGTTGTTTCGTTGTTAAAGAGAAAGTTCCTGATGGGATTTTCAAAAGGGATTAGTGATGAGTTTTTTGTTTCTTTATTGTTGTTGAAATTTAAGATTCACATGTTATGACTTGAGAGTTTCTGGAAGTTGACTTGCATCAATACGACAATTAAAGATTTTTAGGGTGAGGTTTCTCTGTATCAGCATTCCAACTTTCTCTTGTTGAGGTTTATGTACAATTGGAGCCAAAGTATCATTATGAGATCTGGTGCATCTCCATGGTTTTGTTGATGAAATTCAATGCTATTAGCTTCCAGTGTATTTAGCCCTCAATTTGTAGGCAAGACGTCAGTTTTTGAAGGATGATTTAGCTCAACTATCTGCTTGCGACTCTTTATACTACTAGGTTATGAAAATGGACCGCGCTGTATTCTACTGCGAACTTTATTCTTCAGAATTGTTGTCCTTGTCCTATAAGTTCCAAACCAAATTCTCTTAAAGTCAAAAAATGATTCTTCTCAAATATTACTCCATAATAAATCATTGTGTAATGCTCAGATACATAAGATCTGAATAACGGTCAAATTCGCGGCGACATGAAGGGATCCGAAGTTTAACCAAAAGTTGACCGCCACCGGCTGAATTGTGAATATAATTTTTGTTTTACTTCAGTTCTTCTTACATATGTTACATACCAAGTCTTCCGGTGGATATTTATAGAAGTTATGAGGACCCGAAATCGTAGACACTTTCAAAGTTTAATTGGTGATGTTCCAAAATTGAATATAATTTGTTAAATATTGTTCTATATAATTATATGTTATATCATCATATAATTTGTAGAGGATTTTTTATGGGTCAGCTAGAGTGATGATGGGGCAAGCGAGATTGTCCTTTACTTGTCTACTTGCTATTTGCTTCACTTGCAGGGCAAGGAACACAGTAGCAAGCCGGACTCTCTGCAGTTTGCACAAGGGTTAGGCGGTTAGCTCAAATGACACACATTAGAGCACTTGCTAAGCACAACCCAATTTCTCTTTCACACGAGTTGCTAGTCATATTGAATAGCTTGCTAATGTATTTTACAATGATCTGTACGGCTGCAACAAACACCTTGTTTGTTGTCAACGACAATGCACTGAACTCAGACCACTTACTAAATTTGTTGGGTAACAGTTAAAACATGAGATTTGCAATGTACGTGTATTTACATCAGATGTACAATTTGCCTCGTTAACTTTACAAAGTAGCAAGAAAGAACACTGACGCCTCTGGAAATTAATACTAAAGATGGCCTTAATAAGGTGGCTTATTATCAAAATCCAAATACTCCTTACAATACACCAATTACAGAACACCAAATCACTAACAATGCTCCAAACAATAAGATAGATACTCGGGATAACCTTTATAGTTTGGCTCCTCAAAGAGTTCCAACCAGTCTGTGCTGACATCTCCCTCTGTTCCAGTGAATACTGACTGAAAGTCTTTTATAGCACTATCAACTTTCGAAGGGCCCCATAAATTACTAGATAATAGATTTAGCATCATCAACTCTCCCTATCTGCAATCATCCACAGTGACATGATATAAATCAAATAAACAACCAAGTTACAAAGGTAATTCTCAGGTAAAAACTTACTTTACATAACCAGCGAGGGCTTTCTGCTGCAAATTGCATACCAATTATAAGAGCAAACCCAGGAGCTTGCAATATATAGCATAGTCCTCCACCTAGAAAGAAAGAAAGTCGTGTTATAACGAAGAAAAATAAAACCAGAAATCAGAGGTGGTAGCATGCAGCCTAAACAAATGAAACTATAACTAAAATATTTTACCGCCCACATATATCATCACATTTAACTTCAGAAAATAAGTACATTGTCACCCCTATCCTAATTGTCATTAAAACACGTGAGAAAGTGATTTGGTACAGAATGATCTTAGGGTTCAGATATATTAAAATTGCTGCTAGCACTTTAATTAAAATAATTACTTTCCTTTTACCAAAATACCAATTATTTTTCTTACTGTATTATTAAAATATTGTAATACATACATAAAAAATAATTCTTAAACTGAGGACTAATCCGTTATACTAGCATCATAAGCCTAAGATGAAGTATTAGCGTTAGTCTGTTACCATCATTGCATTAGTTGCTATAAATTTCATATCAGTTTTTTTAATCAATATAGCATCTAATAAACATATTGCTCTTTCAGTTAATTAGATATACTGAATTTTCTGTAACAAAAGCTTACCAATGTGGGTCATTTTCTGCCTGGAATAGCTACGAGCAAAGAGGCTATAATTCCAAGACAGGTGCCAATCGACAAAGAGATCCAAAGATCCCCTATATTTTGTTGGAGCAACCTACAACAAGAATGTCAGTAAGTTGTTGCAACAACACTAGTACAAGGGCAATAGAAAAGTCACCGTGCTACGTCTGAATGTATTTCAAATAAAGCTGAAAAATTTAGGCCATGGGTGCAGCTCATATTACTACTAATATCAAAACTCAATGCATAACTGCCGCATATTAAACCGGGTTACCTTTTGTGACTCCTATAATCGTATATGCTTGAAAAGTAATACGTTAATAATCTAGGCTTTGATTATTCATCTGTTCAGTGCGAACATCCACAACGTTTATAACTAATAACAAATTTCTTTCATCATTCGTTTGAAGAATCTTGGATACTACATACTAAATTCTGTGTGTGTCTAGACGACTACTATTCGTTATGTTTCATCTAGTTAGCACGAATAACACCATTCTAGTAACTAATATCAAGCGAAGCTCTTAAACTACTAGAGGAAGAGATGATAAATAGAGTGGAGGAGAAGCTATTCCAAATCACTTCATTTACAACACTCGTGGTGTCTTTCAGTTTCAATTTAAAATAGAATGTATCTTCTGTAAGCATGATGGTTAGCATAATTCGCATTCAAACCAATTATAGACTTATGTATACTGCCCATAAAAGAAACCAGCATTAACAGTTTACTATATTAAGCTCTGACATAAGTACAATTACTCGCCAAAACTAGCCTTTATTAGGACTGAAGGTGACACCTGTGCAGCTTGTGTTTTTTTTTTTTTTTTTT
>SNQN01003295.1:0-12627 GCA_008642245.1 Bassia scoparia | reverse complement strand
CGAATGGAATTGAAAGCTCGCTGGCAAGTTTCCTGCCAACATGAAATGATTGAAAAGCTTCGTTAAACTCCTTTACAGTCACGAAAGCATATGGAACATCCCCGCGACACCAATACTGTTCCTGATCTTTTCTTGAAGTCACCTGTTAGCATCCCAAACCAAATAACATTAGAGATTTCATAGAGCATGAAACACTTGTAAATCAGTAAAAATTTGGGTATAATAAGTCAACAACAGTTTAAAATAGTAAGATTAGAGAGTTTACTTATAAATCAGTAAAAACTTAGGTATACTAAGTCAAAAACGGTTTAAAATAGTAAGATTAGTTCTGTTTAGGCAGGGAACTTACTTCCTGTAAAAAGTCAGCAACTCCCTTTCTCTCAGGACACTTGAAGCCCATATGCTCAAAGAACTCAAGCACATGTTCGCGAGGACCTTGATACACGATTTGTCCATCCGCAACAAGTATTATGTCATCGAAGAGGTCATATGTCTCAAGAGCAGGCTGAAGCAGAGAAATTAGAGCAGTTCCTTTCATAATATGGATGGATTGTCTGATCGAGTTAACAATTTGATATGTTGTAGAACTATCCAAACCAGTCGAAATTTCATCCATAAAAAGTGCTTATGCTGGTCCAACCAACATTTTTCCTGTATCATTAAGAAGGCCAACAATGATAAATTAGGTAACAACAAACTTTTTAACTAATTGGRAGACAATCATATACTGAGGTGAACATGTTTTAATTTGCTTGCACCTRTTGTAAGCYGTTTTCTTTGTCCTCCTRAGATACCCCTGATCATTTCATTTCCCACCATAGTATCCGCACAGATATCAAGTCCTAAAATCTGTACAAACAAACAGCAGCTTAGATTTTGACAAACAAACATAAGAAAAAAGCTTGAGTATATCAGGTAAATTCTGAACTATTACCTTGAGAATGTAGTCAGTAGTTACACTGGCCTCCTGCCCCTCAATAGCTGCTGCCTAGTAACCAAAGCAAAGGAAAGAAATTGAATCCTGTGTATTTTAAGGGCTCTCTTTTTTCAAGGCCTATCCCCTTCTATGATAATAGGATGTTTCTTTGGTGGTCTGTGGTGAAAATGACAACCGAAGTCGTATTCAAAGTCAAACAATCTAAGCCTCCATCTTATTCTATAAGCAGATTTCTCAATTACACAGTCATATTTTCTATTTACACAGTCAATATATTCTGTATTTTATTTTATTTAAGTATTCATGGTATTATAGTATTCAGTGGATTATAGTATTTCACTGGTAATTATAGTATTTCTTTATGGTCGATTGTATTGCATTAGTTTAACTACCTGCTTGCTATATTTATGTCGATTTCTTCTCATATTCCAATATAGTAATATACCGTCTTTATTTACCATTTATTGGATGGACATTATCACTTTGCTCAGTCATTAGCATTCTTCTTTAATGGTGTTTTTTTTTATTCATAAAAATTGTTGCGTGAATTTTGATTTTAAAGTTGTCGATTGTGTGGATTTGACAATGATTTGAACTAACCATATTTTCAGAGTTTCTGATTTTATCTATTTATTAATGGATGGCTATCACTGTTAAAATGGTGTGAGCAATGTCGGAAATTTACAACGACACACAGTTGCATAGGGAACGATGAAGAAATATTTCTAATTATTCAGGTGCGTTGACCTAAGGTTTTTTGGACACATCCCAGATATTTGTTGTGCCATGAATCTGTCCATCTCAAGAGATTATTTTATTTGTAATTTGTTTTCAATAGTACAACAAAATTTGATAAATTGATTTATGGTGGCCTTATAAATGAAATGATGATTTTGCAATGGTCATAACTACAGTACAAAAGAGGATTAGAGACGAAAGTAAATATTCCATAAATGTTTTTGTAGTCACCTTAAATTGTTATGGACATCAACTAAGATAAAGTAATGGTTTAAATAACATTTAGTACATAGTGTTTGTGACATTTGTAGGGCAATATTAACAATGCAACCAGAAACTAAATGACTTAATTTGAACAATAATTTATTTTTTTTTGAACAATAAATTGAAATCAAGTTATTGAAGTAATTTTATTTTTACGGTTTGCAACTTTATCTACTGTTCCTTATTATTTTGGATGTAGTTATTTTATACATCATCCCTATTTTTCTCCTTCTAAATCAATAACTATTTTTAAATATTTACAGTTTAGTTATTTTAGGTGCATATAAACCCACGATACCCACAAAACCTTTTAAAAATATATCCAAAACACCCCATATCAGTGAGCGATTCTTTTGCACTGTTGAAAAGCTACATGGACGATGATCAGAAAATCACATCTCGACCTCTCCAGTGTGTGCATGTAAGTGTGATTGGATCTCTTATGATTATCCTGTGGAAGTCGCTGTGATTAATATATTTCAAACAATTAAATTTCTATGTACTCTTCGCTGCGATGATGATTATGTTTTCATTGAGATATTCTTTAATTATTGCTTTTTTTCCTAATATTAAACTTAAAATATAGCAAACAGAATTTTTGGATTGCGGAAAGAGAAAAAGAAATACGGGTTAATATTGTCAACATAAGGTGGTTTTCATGATAAGGTGTACCATTGATCTTCCCTGGCCATGGATCTTTCCAAGTTGGCAGTGAAAGCCGCTCAATTTTGAAGATTCAAGGGACGGGTGGAAAAAAAAAGAAGTTTCAATTGTAAAAGCTGATAAGGTTGGACCAAGGAATAGAAGTTGTGTTGACGAAATGAATTCCCAAAGGTACAAGGTCCCTTTCTCCGTTTTTTTAAATTGTAAAGGCAGCTTGTTTGGCAGCGGCCTAGCCAATGCATTTGGAGAAAGGTTGGATACTGTGAGAAATTGACAAAAAGGAAAAGCAAACTGGTATCCACTCATTTAGCCCATCAGTAGCATTCGTTTTAATCAATCCCAATTTCACCCAGGGCTTGAAACATTAATGATGTTGAAACAAAGATACTTTCATAAAGACGAAAGGCATGTGCAAGAAAACGAAGAGCCCTGCTGTTCCTTGAAGGATCCCAAATCAATGAAGCCTACAACTAAAACCACCTGCTTAATCATTCTGATGAAAAACTACTGTTATGAGTAGTAGAGAAAAAAAAAACTACAATTCATGAACGCATTCAATAGTGTTAATTTTTGGGTCAATGTCCTATATATATATAGTCATGACCATATACTCATTGAAAATCTGACTTGTACTTGAAAATTATTAGACTAATAGCTAACCTAAACTTCATTGGGTCATTACCTGTTCGAATTGAACATTATCCAGAAGCGGAGAAACGTGGGGAAAGGTGCATTGGAAATATTGACCATGATGAGGAAATCTACGTGCCATTATTGAAGTGAACGAGGAGAAAACAGCGCACATCAAAGTCTCAAAGTACAGGAGGTAAATCCTATGAAAGTTTACAATTGAGATTGGTACTTTCCATCCACATAAATAGTGTTTGCACTAACATGATAAGTTTAATTATGGTCAATCTCAATCAGGCTCAACGCATAATTGACGAGAGCTAGAAATGGGCATCTTCCTTCTGAAAAGAGGAATATGAAGAGGAATATTATCTCAAATGAATAATGACAAGGTGACATGCACTAAGCAAAGACTTTGAATGTCATCTGGTCTGAAATTGGTATTTGCCGATCTTAAACAATTTGTAATTTTCAGGCTAAAAGTCACACTGATGGGAATGAACTATCCTGCCAAGCGCTACGTTTACGCAGTCTTCAAAATCCTGTTATTCCGATGATGAAAATCGGCAAAAACCAAAGAAAACATGTGACTGTACAGCAACCCTTTATTTCATGATACCTTGGATTCACCTATATCTTTGGAAAAATACAGAATATGCATTAATGTCACAAGATGAAATAAGTCTTTCAAATCTACGGTCCATGAAATCAATGATCAGTTTGACAATTGAGATGCCAAGTGTGTTTAGACCCAGATGGATGGATCTGACCATGTATGTTAGATACATACATAGTGTTAATTTATGAAATACCATTTTCTGATTTTGTTTTGTTTTTTGGTTCAGCATGAAGTTTTTGAATGCCTATTATGATTGCAATTGGGATTAAGTAGAGAACGGAACTTCAGATGATAGAGTGTCAACAGCATTCAGGTAAGTACGTCATTGAATTACACCAAGTCATTGTTAAAATGATACTTTTCATACCATTACTTAATTAATTGCAGGCTTGGTTTTGAAATCGGATTGTCGCAATCCACATTCAGGAGCCAAAGCAGATTACTCTTAAACGTTCGAATTTGAATGACACCTTTGAGTGCGTGACCATCTCTATAAGATTGATGAGGGGGTTAACTTAATAAGGCCTAATTGATTTTAATATTAGATACCCCAACACACAACACACAGCATTTGGCTTAGCTTTAATTTCCTCTATGTCTTTAGGTGCTCATTCGGTATATGATCGGGAATAAGCTTGGTTCTTGATTACTAACAAATCTTGGAGAAATCAAGTTTATATCATTGATCACTTGAGTTTGACAACCGCTATATCTTGCTACAGATATGGTATGGTACTAAATTAGATTATTTCAATTTTAATCAATGCTTATTTTTAAATATGAACTACAAGCCCTAAAGGGTATGCATAAGTGCCTTAAAATGGAAAGAAAAATATCAATAAGCATTAATACCTTGATTATTGTTTAAATTTAATCTTGTTTCCTAAATTGTTTCCCATAATATCAATGAATTAGAGCTACATATATATAATCCTTTTAAAATTAATACATGAGGTTGAATGTTCAATCAGATGAGGTGTGCTTCAAGAACCTTCGGAGAAATTGTTGGGTAACGTTAAAATCGACAAACAATTTGCTTATCATATCGTAAAAGGTCAAGTACACCAAATGAGGGTACTGATCAGAAAGTTCATTCAAGAATTTTATAATTGCTAGAATTGTTTACTATTTGCCTAATTTCAATTCCTTCATCAGACATGATTGCGAATGTATGGTTATCAGTATACTCCGAGGAAGTATATTGATGTGGTTCAATGAGCATTCGCATATCTTTTACTCAGTAAGCAATTATCTCTTAGTTCATCTAATCACCCAAAATGTTTGTGGTAATGGTATTTTAATTTCCTCCAACATTGATATTTTTTGGCAGAACAATGAATGCGTTTGAAAGCTAAAGTGTTTTGGCTTAACTTGCAATAGCTGCCATAATTCATTGATAATCTGTCAAGTGATGGCAGTGAAACCACAAGAAGATCTGATGTAGTCTGATTCCTGGTACAATTGTTTTTCATTAAAGTTCAGCATGAGTTTTCATGAAATATTTAATGAAGTTCTAACAATGATTTCACTTTGGATATCACCTTTTCAACCATCAGGGCTATTGATGTGTCCAGAATACAATTAGGACATCGCTAAGCTAGTTTAGCGCCATTGCCATTGACCATACCAGCAATGGATAATACTAATTAAAATGGATACACACATTTAAAATAAGGATAACAGCCAAGGGTAACAATTATTCCCTACCATTCTTCTATACACTAAATGAAGTTCTAATTTAATCTGTTCAATCAAAATATACACCATCCCATAAGATAAGTTAGAATCCATTTTCACCAGCATTATCACCCCAAAACAAAGTTAGATCAATTTTTTCACGCATTCTCCATAATCAAACATACCGACACTACAAAGGATCAGTCTTGTGTTTTTGCCAAAGCGTTCGCATTCGACACAGACCCTTGAAATTTATTGTGCTCCCTTGTGTAGAGACAGCAGAGTCTCAACCGATAGGTTGTCAAATCCTGAAAGTAGTACCAAAATTGTTTCTTACAACATACAACTCAATTCAAACATTCCAAAAGCTGGATATGGTTTTTTTTAAAAAAATATGGCCACAGAGGCAAGATTCATAAAAACTTAAGGAGAGTTTACAATAATCTCTAACATACAAGTCCATCACCACTGTGGTGCTCAGTACCCATTTTACAAAGACAAATCAAACACAACCTGAAAGTATTTTTAGTAGTCCACTTTGTTTCAATGTTCTCCCTTAATAATCTCATAACATGAACTCCGAATCCACATGGGATTTCAAAATCAAATAAATTTTGTCATAATTAAACCCGCGAAACAGTACACTAAACCTGTTTTAAAATTAAAACGATGCCCAAAAATCAGTCAGATAGCACCGTTTGATTCTGTGGGTGTTCACATTCCACAATTTTCACAAATTCGAAATATTAATCCTCTCGCACCCAAGGAGCCTTACTGGACGACAATATCACGGACAAATTCTCAAATCTAGATTACACAAACAAAAATACATTACAGCACTCAAAATGGAAACTTAAATATAATCCCACAACAAGGATACCGCACCTAACTTTTCTCTTGTGCATGCCCAACCGTTTACATTTCTTCGTTTCGAAAGAGAATTCGAGCAGGAAAATTTTGAGGATACCATAACAACACACGACATACCAATGATCAGGTTTGCCATCACAGTTAGGGACATACACCTTCAAAATAATTTCGTCAAGTTCAAAAAGATTCTCATGGCACATTAACCTGTATCAAAAATAGATTCTACCTATTCACAAATGCTGCAATCATCTGGCAAAACTAGTCTTTGACTCCATGAAAAATCCGGAACATTTTCCACGTACCCCTAGAGGTCCTGATGTTTCGCATGCTACATAATTGTATACAAGGCAACAAGGTGTAAACACCACTAACTCAATTTAGGTAGATCAACTCCAAAACACCAAAACAAAAGAATCGTTACCATATCCGAAAAATTTTTGGGAATATAAAAGACTTGGTCCTTTCCAATTGTTTGCAGGATGCCAACCAAATCTTTAACGCCTCAAACAAAAAGCGTCTCACTCGGGTTATACATGAAATTTAAGTGGCTGTCAGCGATAAAATGAAAAGCCATACCTGATCCACAATTTGACACTCTCAGGAAGCAGGGTGACACAGCTCGCGCCTTGTACATCGATCCATTTAGACTTGATCAATACTTACTCTGTTACGGTATATTTGCTTAAGTCCCCTCCCAGTAAAAGAAGACAGAAAACATACACCGTTCATATAGAAATTACTCTGGGATCCCAGGTTTTGGTGTCCACCACAAAATCTACTACTGCCTAGCAACTGGTTCAATCTTTAATCACAAAATAGATAGCTTATGATTTCTATCCGATGAAAATGAAACATCAAGTCCAAGGTAATTCTACAAAAGAAAAGCTTAATCGCTATGAAAAAAACATTCCTGATTTCGATTTCTTTCATTGGATGCTCTGAATATTTGCATAATATTTAAATAAAGTAAGAACAAAAACATACCCAGTATCAGCGCTATGTCACATTCACTATTTATTTTTTTAGATGTTCCTACATCCTACCAATAATGAAAAGCATATAATGACGCATGATGAACAAACAATAAGGCATACCAAACACTAGATTGGTGCCCCGGAAGTATTCTTACATAGTTTTAAAGCGAATTGAATAAATTTGCTGTAATTATTCTTAAAAATAAATGCATAGAAAAAGAAAAAAACAATTGACCTAGTAATGCAGCGACTATAGTTTATCCACTCATATTAGAGTGTCTATTTTTTAGGCGGTTTTTTTTAATTAATCTATGGCATAACTAACATTAATACTTATATGCAAAGCAGTTATTAGTGGTGAAGTTAGGTTTATTTAAAAAAAAATAAAAAATAGAAATCAAACAACTAAATAACAGAGTTTGAATCCCAACCTTTTTCTCTAATGTTTTCTTGATCTTTTGGAAGAGTGCTTCTATGTTTGCCTTTGATTTCCTGGTTTTTGGAGGTGTATCATGCACCATACTCTTCTCCTCTTGCCCCTGTCTTCCTTCTCCTCCATCTGTTTAGGAGGTGCGCTGACTTGTGCCACCTGGTGCTCACACTTGAAGTGTTGCTCCATCGTTCTCATACCGCCATCTCTTCCATCTTTATCGCCTTGCCCTTCCTCTTCTTGTTCATCACCTTTGTCATCATCTTCTTCATTTTGTCATCAACTTTGTCATCACCTTCCTCACGCTTCACCTCCTCACCTTTCCTTCATTTTCACCTACCTCAGCATCCTGATTTTCACCTTCCTCATCACTTTTTCTTCCAAATCCTTCCATCACCTTCTTTCCCACTTTCGTGAGCTTAATTCCTTCTTCATTCTCTTCACCTCCTACCAATTCACTTATGCTGGTTCGTTATCGTCAGCCTCTTCTTCTTTTTGATTTCCTCACCTTCCGTTTTCTTAGAACTTCTCACTCAGTTTCCTGCTGTTGATCTAGATCGACTCTGAAGCATCTTCATGCTCGTATCTTACTGTAATCACTTGAGTCACCCAGTTAAACATGTGGTTCAATCCTACCTAGTTGTTCGATCTTTTGGAGCACAAGAAGAAAAGGACTTCTCAACATTCTGTTCATGTGTGCGGTCCTTGACCGGTGATTTCCACTTCTCTTTCTAATCAGCAACAAAACTGAAAACATCAAAAAAATTATACACATCAACATAGATTTTATACTCCTCAATCCTAAAATTACCACCGCATGTCAAGTCACAATGTTAATATCAAATTGAGAAGCTTACTTTGTTTGTTTGTCCCATCCGACATCGTTGCAAGATTACATCATGAAAGCTTTTATGTTTTTGATTACTCCAGTCCTTAATTCCTAGAAGATTCATACTTCCAAATGTTCATCTAGCCGACTTTCCAGAGTATCCACAAAAAGATTGCTGCACCGATGCGAACACAATTAATTTCAACGAAAGACTAGCATCATACTAATATATGTATAGTTTATGTACATCCAGGACTTGCAACCAAATGCAGTAAGATTAACAATCCATTCCCAAACGTAAATTCTATCTGATATTGTACATCTTATAAATAGATGGAAGCAGACACATGTGAATTAGGCAGTAATAGATATACTTTGGTCAGAAACCCAAAATCTCTAATGCCTGACCAACTTAATAGAATCGAGCACTTTGAAACATAAACACACATAATTTGATACAATTCCACTAGCTCACAAGTTGTGTGCATGGTGATCTCCTTTTTCATACAATTTTACGACTGAAACCAACATTATAAGGAAAATTTGTACTTGCACCAGTCTTAGAACTCAAGCATTATTCGGTTTCACCTACCACATATTTTCTATACAATAGGTATACCCCAACAATTTTTAATCATTAAACATAATAAGAAATCTGAAGGAATTTTACTCAACAATAGAGGGCATCCTCCTAAAACTCCTGGCTTTTCGTGGATTTGAATCGGCCCAGCTGTTCATGTGATCAAGAATGAACTTGCCAATATGTTGGATAAGGACTCATCATCGGTCAATAAACAGTAGTCATCACTGCTTCTTCGGTTTCTTATTATAGTCCCGCAACATAAAGCCAGTAAAAACAAAAGAGCGTAGAATATTTTTTTTGAACTTATCAACAATCAACCAGTGTCTGCGCAGTTCCACTGCCATGATAGGATCATCATAAAAGCCAACTGCTTCAATGTTCAATCTTCTCCTTCATCATGTGGACTTCCACAACATCATACTCGCTGTGCTAAAACCCAGAAGGTAACTCCACGTGTCGAGGAGTGATTTCCGTTGTTCTCCATAAACCGTTAGCTCCTTGGTTTCATGCGTTGAAATGATCTATAGACCCAGCTTGCACATGGTTTTCTGACTTGTTTTTGTAGTAGAGACGAGAGTAGAACAGCCAAGGCATCTGCTCCACACTGTTTTCATTGTCTCTTGAAATTTTACGACCGTGAACATGTCATACCCAAATCAGTCAACGGCTCCCAAGGCCCTGTAAAACAATATTATATGCAATGCGAGGGTTCAAATTAAAAATCTCAATCCCATCAACTTCTATTAAGTATATAACTTCTATTACTTTAGTAAAAAATAGGTCTTGTAACATCAACTTCTATTAAGTATAAAAATCGTCTTGTCACTTGAGTTATTGTTTTTAGTTTTATTTTGCAAATTGTAGTTTTTGAAATCTAAATTGTACAAAGTTTCATGTTATATATACTGAAACAAGTATGTAATTTTGCCTACTATCAATACTTTAGGTTACTTCACCCTCTCCATCTAGACACATTTTTCACACTTGATCCAACATTAGCTATTATGCTTTTGTTACTTGTTATTGTTTCTGTCATATAAAAATATAATACTATACAAAGATCTACCGTCAACTGACTAAGTATATTATCCTCCTAGGCTAACAAGCTAGGAAACAAAACTATATACAAAGACTAAGTATAATCTCTAGCTACAAATAGGAAACAACGACACTATTTCACATATATTACTCCTCTTACTACATTGTGACATAACAATCCATTATTACTCTCTTACTACATTTATATCACTTTTAATGCATAGTTGATTACTCTACAATCTTGATTATATAACAACAACATTCATGACACCAGTATGAAATTAACATAATATGGAATTACACTATACATTTAATTTAGAAAAAACTACCATCATAATCCAACTATTGTTTTCTTACCTTCCCATGATAAGTTGTTGATTTTGATTTTTTGGGTTGCAATTTGGGTCGTACCAAATCACATCAATGCTTTCCCTTTCGACATAGTAGGCTGTATTACAGTGGTAAATCAAAACACTCATTACAGCATACGGGTTTTAAATGGAAAATTAATAGTTCATATCAGATATGAACTTAAACGCAATATCTAAGGTATAGATGCTTTCCATTAAAGTTGATTGTTTTGTTATCAAAATTCCAATATATCACATGAATCATCTAATATATTACCAGAAAATTACAAAGTTTGCCACGATATAAGATAATTGCGGTTCATATCAGTATGAAAGCTAGTTACAGCTCGTTTAATGCACATAGAGGCAGTCAAATCAAATTAAAAATTGAACAAGGCAAATGAAACAGTTGAATTTAAAAACACTGTTGGACTGAAAAGTTGAACAAGCATAAGAAGTTTTACCTGTTAGAACAACCAATGAAATTGAATAAAAAACACTACTGAGTGCTCATTGGTGTTTCAGTTGCTAAAAACTTGGCAAAGATCCAAAAGCGCCTAACAACCTAACATTTTCCTTCAATTAAAAATACCAATTAACAACTAAAACACCAAACTACTCACAACATCGAATTCTGTTTTTGCAGTTGAATTATCCATAATTCGAGTCATAACATATTAATATTCCGACTTCATTCCGCGACTTAATTTTAATATTGATTTCACAACGATAATGGAAAGTTTTCTTAAAACTCAACATCAATGCATAATATTTAACTAGTAACGATTTTGAGGGAAAACGATAAAATTTAGTAAGGCATCAAACGAATCAAATAAGAAACAGAAGCGTTCTCAAAACATTTCAAGAGACAATTGGGAGAAAACAGTTCAGAGAAAGAGTAAGTTAATCGGCTGTCATACTTGTTGGTTGTGATTCTAGTCGTTAGGTAGCTGTTGCGTTTGTTGCTTTACTACCCGTAAGGTAATGAAGAAATGCCAGAGTAGATGAAGAGAAGAAAGTGATGTTGTTTAAAATTTTGGTTTTTATGGAAAGGAAAGGAAGTTTGTATTTGTGTCGTTTTGTTTTATTTTGAAGATGGAAAGTAAATTGCTTTTATATTTTTTTACTCATTAAATTTGCTTATTAGGATTACAAATTTCACACTATTTTCGGTGTACATTAATTTTATTTAAAATATTTTTGAAACTTAGGTTTTGCTTTAACTAAAAATTCTAATTTTTGTAGGCTAAGCAATTACACTCAACAGCTGAATTAATTGGGAGAAATATGTGACAAAGTACAAAGTAATTGGAGTATGTAGGAAAGGAGAAACTGCTGCAAAAACGAGTTGCAAACCGAAATCATATAATGTGATTAATTTTGATACAATAGACACGAGCGCGCGCTAAATCTAATGGATTCGTAATTCAGCGAATAACAAGTACGGTGATGGATCTGTGCGGAGAGTGTAATGAGCGATGACATGATCTTTATAGAGAGTGACTCGGAGATACTGGCCGTGTATGGAAGGACCCAGTCGATATCGAGAACTCGTCGCTTGTCCGTTCGGAGGAATGCATATGCCAAGCTAAGGTGTGTTGCGGTACGGAAGAGTCAGATATTGAGAGGCGCCAAAGTTGTGGATAGGACCCCTCCTGTGTGTCGTATGAAAAGTAGTGGCAAGTATTCGGAGAGGGGGGTTACTAGAATCTAGATATCTGCGGAACTGCCACATAGTAGCGCCCGCCGTAGACGAAGACCTGTAGAGATGTGGTAAATGCGTTTACAGGTGGAACTATTATGTTTCGTTATTTGTGCTCGTGATAACGTCGACTCTGGAGTGATGCAAATACGCAGAGATAGTTAAACGTCCTTAGCCCGAATCACTCCTGCAGGAGAAAGCGAATATCCACTGGTACGCAACTGTGTCCTAATTTACACATGTGCTCTGCATAAGAGACCAGCGGTGTAAAACAAGTCAGCGCGCGCTCGCATAGATATAGTAGAAGAGTCAGTAGGAGACAT
>SNQN01003294.1:28503-61131 GCA_008642245.1 Bassia scoparia | reverse complement strand
TCCGAATGAAGTACAATAATTAACTCCATATCAATAAATGGCTCAATTAGTATGCCTTTACAAGTGAAGTTTATGAGGTAATAAGCTATGTTTCATAGGTCAATCAAAGCATCGTTGAAAGAAATGTGTCAAAAATGTAATGTCCTACCCTATTGAAAATTAGAATATAAGCATGGACCATTTGTGATGAATCAATACAAAGAAAAGAACAATAAAGCATTATGTCCTACACATTTGTTCAAGTAATTTTCGTTATTACTGATCCATGTTTATATGGTACAGTACGGCGGCTTATTCTAACGAATACCACACTAACATTAATAGTTCATAACTAAAAAAACAGAAAGGTATTGTATTGCATCAGATGCAAATAAATGTTATTGTGCATCAAGCATTATGTTACCCTTTATATCAATATATGTGACCTTTATTCGAATACATGGCCTATTTTCACTTACATCAATAATGATAAATATAAGTGTCACTATATTGATAAAGAAGGGTTACTCTATTTAAACCAAAAGTTGTCACTATAATCTGATGCACAGTAAATTTATTGTGCATCCGATATCCTAAACTTTGTCAAAAACCAAATCACGTTAATGACAAGTTGACAGCAAATTGCAAAATATCACTAACTTTTTTTTGACAAGCTGGAAAAGGGGATCAAAGTCCCCACCTAAAACTAGAAATGAAAAAACAACAGACATTACAACACTCTCTAAAGTGCACCTTAAGTGTTCTTGAGTATCTATTTTTCCAAAATGCTTGATTGTATCCTGTGCAGACCTGAAGCGTGCATGAGGAGTTGTTAGCGATAGTTTGGATCCCGCCTCTTGAACGCCAAAACTCCGTATCAATGCAGATTCTTCAAGCTGATAGTCTCTCCGCCTGAATGATTTGACCTTCCTTACCTCCACTAACTGCTGCCACATCCTGCCGGCTGACCTATGGTCCGTCCTGTCACTGGACATCTTCCACTGGACAGTCAACCGTCACCCTTGGTTGAACCAATCTCCCGTTAAGATAGTTGCTGATCTTATAGTTCCTCTCAAAAACAGGTGGTTCCTTGTCCTCAATCATGCTCTTATCCTTCTCCCTCCCTTCTCTACCTCTCATCCGATTACTCGTCTTAACACTCTGCGAAAGACCAAGAATACGGTCAAGAGAAATCTGAGTCACCGTGAAAACAGTCTGTTCCGCTCCAACCAGATCACCGTACGAATGTGACGAAATAATGGGCGGAGTTACAAGATAGAGTGGAATCTCTGTCTCTAATACTCTAGTGCCATGGCTATTAGATTCATAACCAGTGAAAATCCAACGACCCTGAGAAACTGCCCGGAGCTTGTTGTGTTGATACCCAGTCCTCGATGCTGTGCAGACTTCTAGTGCGTATGACGGGACACTCCTGAAGAGGTGCATCCTGTTTCCTTGATCTTTGGAGTAGAGTTCTGCCCAAAAAGTCACATTGAATCTGCAACGATGTTCTTTTCTCTAAGCTCCCCCCACTGTCATGAAGCATTGTTCATATAGTCTCCATAAGAAATATCTTCAAATTTTTCTAATGTCCAGCCTCCATAGATTTCTTGTCTCCCAAAAGGTTTCGGACTGCCACCATCCCATAGAGGCCTTTGGCAAGAAGTTCTATAAAAGCTCTACCCAGGCTTAACCGTGTAACGCATCCTTGACTTATCGCAGTAACAGTGTCCCTGGATACCATTTACTGGGAATATTCAACAAAGCACACCGCATTCCTCATGAAAGATGATTGCCAGAACGTCTTTCTTGCCAGTTAGAACCCCGAAGAAGCACAGAACTGGGCCGATCTTCCAATTCAGCATTCCTCGAACTCCAATCTGGTTTTGGTCAACTCCACATCCGTCAACCCAAAGGTCTCCCAGCCTAGCTTTGTGCCATTTCTATATCCAAGCACATCTTCCTAAGGCATCAAGACCCCTACTTGATCACTATCCAATCCCAGGTACCCTGATGTCACATGACAGTCCTGGTGAAAAGGTTCACATCTTCCATTTCTGTACTATGATCCTAAAACCCTGGGTAGAAGACTTTCTCTGTTCATGAAGTATCTTTCCACCAATCCTATCTAGAAGAGCCTGGTTGATTAAACCGGCAATCCTGATTACCAAACCTTCCCTCTTTTTTCTCTCTGGTAAGGTGTTGACAACTCCTCAATACTTACACCATTTCTTGTTCAGACCCGCCCACCAGAATTCTGGCAATAGAGTTTCTGATACCTAAAATCATTCATTACATCATAAGGATTCGAACCTTTGAGACCTTGAAAACTGAGAGCACATGTGTCCCCAAAGATTAAGGACAAAGTTTGATCAGCTGTAGCCTACCCCATTGAGAGAGAAAGATCCGCATTCCCAAGACTCAACCTTTCTCAAACCTTTTCACCATTAACGTTGAAAAATTTCTCTCTTGGTCGGACCCGAAATCCGAAGGGATTCCATAGGTATTTCCAAACGACCTTGGAGGGGCATATCAAAGATGCGCTAAGGTTTCCTTCTCTCGAGGAGAACACGCCTGTTGGTTATCTGTAACACCTAAAAAATGTCTCCCAAATGAGTAATCAATAATGAAGTATACCACGTGTCGCAATTAATTCGAACTCGAAAAAACGCCAATTGAAACTCATAATGAAGCTCGAAATTTGTGAAGTCAACGTACAACTCGAAATCATGAGGCAAAGGTCAATATCGACGGCAAAAAAATTTTCTTTCGGTTTCTCGATAATCTCAAAGTTTTCAAACAAGTTACGCTGGCGATTCTGTGCTTTTGTTTTCATCGTGTTCCTCACATTTTCTGAATCCGCCAGTAATTTTGAATTATTTTCGTGATTTCTATGATTTCCTATGGAATTTTGCAGTGTTTAAATACGCAGAAGTATCGCAGATAAATACTGAATAATTAGAAAAATACACGGATTTGTTCTATGAAATACTTTCTTGCGAAAGGAGGCGTCTAGATAATACGTAATTCTTAGAAATCGAGACGTATGGCACAAAGATTATTCCGAATGCAAAATATTTCAGTTTTTTGGAAAAAAATATATACGCAAAAGGAGCCGTATATACGCTGAGTGCAGCGTATATACGCTGCCTTGAGCGTATATACGCTGCCCTCAGCGTATATAACGCCTCCTAGCGTATACAATTGGCAAAGACGAATGGTCCTTGTGAGAAGCGTATATACCGCTGAGGATGAGCGTATAGTACGGCTCCCCAGAGCGTATATAGCTCATTCCCAGTCGTATATACGCTCCGTGTTCTTCCTCCGCGCCTAAAATCGTGCATTGCCTCATTTCGAGAAGACAAGTTTTCAACACGGGTTTTAACACGATTTTCCCATATACGATTCCGTACTTCCAATTTCCAACTTCTAAGCATTCTCTCATTCACAAAACTCCCTCGGTCACAACACTCTTTCACAAATACAATATAAATACGAGTCTTTGCTTTCTTTCGATTCGATTTGACAAGCGAAAACAAGGTTGAATTCTGAGATTACTCACCATAACTACTCTTTCACTTTCTTTTAAATTGATTAATCATTGTTATGAGTTTTAATGTATATTCAAACAATGTAGGAAACCGACTTTGAACGTTCCATGTAATATGTAGGTTTCATAGATTTTCATGTTTTCATTGTTTTGTTTTCGTTCTTTTGATTTCGTTTTCATTATCATCATCACGTTGCATTACTAACAATTTCTTTATTCTTGTATAAGCTGATTCAGGCAACGATTCATTGCGTCGTTTTTTATCATGAACTAACAATTGTTTATTTGTCTTGTATAGCGATTCAAGGCGGAAGATTGCTTCGTATTCGTTAACTTAACCTTGTTTATTTGCAGATTTAGGGTAAGAGAGTTTGATATTATATTGAAAGTTTAATACTCATATTGTTATTGTTGTAAACTTGTAAAATATTTTGTTAACAAAGACCGAAATTTGTGAATCACTTTAATCAGTATTAACTAATGGACAACCTTTTTTAGCACCGTTTTAAACATGATTAATACAAAGTGTCACAATTTTCAGGTTAGGACTCTTTGTGCATATATAGAACATTACTCACTTAGTAACCTTTAGGGTTAAACGCTTCTAAGGTGCTAAAAATGTAAGTTTTGTGCATCCAATAAAATGTGTTTAATGAATACAATGAGACCGATAGAGGCCGCTACATGCGGGCGAATATGGTTACAGATCTGGTTCGTACCATGTCCCGAACCATACGACTGGTTACTTTGATGGACGTGGGCATTGTTTGGCACCAACGTTTTCGGCATCCGTGAATAACCTTTCTAGGCACGTGGCAATCCCCTCACAAGAGAACACACCCAATGCGCACTCACGTGCGGGATCGTGGCTCAAGCCCACCACAAGCACCTGATGATACCAAGCCGCGCAGCCCGCTAACCTGAGGGCGGGCCCAATGTCCTAAACTTTGGCGACTTCACTGGGGATAATCACGGTAAGTAAGTTGGACAGACCTTGAAAAGTCTCAATTTCCATCATCACAGTTTTTTGGATTTGCATTTTGCATGTGACCTTTCGAATAAGGTCGCGCCTTAGCCCTTGGTCCACTATGCAATTGTCTATGCTCTCGAGACTACCATAAGGGGGGATACTTACCTTGTTGCTGTGGGTAAGTATCGCTGCTAAGGCAATCCTATCCTCGCCATGCCGTGTGTGCACGTGTTACTGATGCGTGTGCATTAAGGGGTATTTGGGCCATACATCGCTAATTGAAGTGGTGCAACTGGACCAAGCTCTCCTTAGGCGTGGTACAGCTCCTCTGAATTAACCTTAGACCGACCATAGTCACGCTTCATCATGTTGTCTTGTATATATGTGCATAGTATGGGTCCAGCACTGTACAGTTAGACCTTAACAACAACCACTTTTCATATAGTTCCATGGTCATCTTTTAGTTCACATCATGCTATTCATTAGCCCATAGTTGATTTAGTTACCTCTTTACCTTAGTCTGTGACCCATAGTTCACTAGACTTTGTCCTTCAAGCTCTTCGACCTTAGTCTCACACAGAATTTGACCCTAGGTCTCTGACCTTGACCATTATGAGTCCACATAGACTCTGATCTTAGGTCTTGACCCTTGAACTACCAAGGGTTAGCCAGACTTTGACCTTAGACTTATTGACTTAGACTCACATTAGGATTGACCTGACTTCAGCCAACATAGGCTCGACCTCTAGGCGTCCCTAACCTTTTAGCAATGCAACATACATTCCAATGTCGTTTGGTGCCCTTTCAAAAAAAATTCAAAAATTTTCCCAAAAAAAAAAACAAAAAAAAAATCAAAAAAAATTCAAAAAAAATTCAAAAAAATTTCAAAAAAAATTCAAAAAAACAACGAAAGGGCCACCTTACATTCATGCATTCATTCTAGGAAGATGACCATCGGAATAGACATACATTTGCATCTGCATTCAATGGTATTCATATTGACCAAGGAAGTTCACTAAGGGTTTATTCCTTTTGAACAGGGGTGAAGCAGCTCCATAGCCTGCTCGCACCGCATAGGTTTTGAGCCCTCAGCCCAGTTTCCAAACCTAACCTTCCTCTAACCTTCATGATCCTCAAGCCCATCCAAACCTTAGCATTCTCCAACCTTCATCATCATGCAGCCTAACACACATCCCAGCCAATCGACAAACCTAACCTCTTCACCTCAATTAACCATCAGCCCTAACACCACAAAATGGCTCCCAACAAGAAAAGCTCCAAAGCTGCCGAGCAAGTTAACAGCTTGAGCTAAGATCAGTGAGTTGACCTCGAGCAGTCTTGGACACTGTTTGAAAAGGCAATCAAAAAGCCACCGACCCCACTTTCTACCAAGACAACCTCCTCTGACCCTAACTTGCAACAAACTGCCGTGAAGGTTTCTCAGCCGAACGACTATACCCAATTCATAGCCGACTGATGACCCCGATTACCATATAAAAGGGATTTAAGACCACCATGGGCATTAAAGGAAATTGACTCTGCTTGTTGCAAGGTCTTTCCCTTTCTGGAAACCTGATATGTCAGAAGTGTTCTTTTCACTTCCTGAGAAAGCAATAGCTACTTTGTGGAGTACATCATCTCACGCGATCAATGGCAAGATACATAGGGTATACATTCAGACCCATGCCCAAACATCCTGCCGAGAGCTGAAATCCTACCAGGAGAGAACGGGGGTTCGAACTCAGTCACGCACTATTTCGACTAGATGCGAGAGGAGTTGCGCTCTTTGCACTGGTCATACGGTTTTCTATTTCTCCGCTCGATACTGAAAGAGAGATGGTCAAGACCCTTCATTTCTAACTCCAAACGCCGAATCAAAGATCACTCAGTCATCAAGGCCTAACCACATTCCAAGTCTACGACATTGGAGTGGCATAGAGAATGACTTCTTTCTTCATTATGAGTCACGTGGAATTATAAATATGTTACGGTTATAGTTGCTGTTCGTTAGGCTTTATGAAATCGAGTCGGGAGAGTCCCTTTCCCTAGTAAACTATAATCTTTTCTTTCCTTCGGGTAATGTCTTAAGGTTTGGATCAATTTCTGGCAATTAGCCTCTAATGTAATAAATTCTTTTGTTTTCATAAAATTTCTTTTTCTCATACTTCTTTTAGCCTCCAAGCAATGTTTTTCTCCTCTACTAACTTAATTGGAAATCAAATAATGATGACTCTGTTAATTGTTATTGTTATTTCATGGAGACATTGGCCAAGGAATGAACATTACTTTATAGCTCACAAAACAACCTATTACTCACTCATGCCTTAGGTTACGATAGCACATTTATTATTATTGAAAATCTCCCCTGAAGCTCCGCAGAAGACACTCAGGGCACTGTGTAGGGCCTGGCAGCMTGCATCAAAATACTAAAAGAAGAACCCTGCATCATCCGCAAAGAAAAGGTGGGAGATTTCCGGGGCTCCCCTGGCCACCTGAATTCCTTTTAAACCTGAAGTCCTCGAATTCTCCACCAAATCAGACAATGCCTCCATACACTAGATAAACAAATAAGGTGAAAGGGGGTCTCCTTGTCTCAGCCTACACCTGGGCTGGAAAGGCTGAAAAAATCATAACTTAACACTTCAACAAAATTGGCTTTTAACAACAGACCCATATTTGTTGATAAAAGCCCATAAATTCGCAATGTAAACATTGGTACGAAATCATTATTTATACATGTGACATGTTACCCATTTTCCCTAGGGTAGTGTTGTGCTACTAATGGTTCTTTGAATGATCAAATGATGATAATGTCTCAACACWTAAGTAACTTTCAAAGTGTTGCCAATGTCGATGATAAAACGATACCTAACATTTGCTTTGAGTACGCGTTCCATGGTCGTGTTCACATAATCCATCGGAATAACCTCAATATCAGCTTTTATATCATGCTTGGCCGCGAAATCAATCATCTCATGTGTCTTCTTCATGCCTCCAATGCCACTTCTTGCCACCGTCTTCGTACCTGTCACATTTGCAACTCAATATATCAGACCATATGTCCAAATTTTAACTAATTGACTTTTAACAATAATATGAAGTATCTGTATTGTTTACCCATTATCAGAGGGRAGACAGGAAACTCAAGAGGTTTGTCYGAAACACCAACCATTATCAACTTTCCCTCCGTTTTTAGTAGACTTATCAAAGGTAATATTGGATGAGTTGCCGAAACTGTATCAATTATTTCATCCAATGTTCTTACAGCAACCTATAATTCATATACATCGTGCAACAAATTAAGTTCAGTACCGTAAAAAATGTAATCAACTTTAATTCATTTTAAACAACAGGTACGTATCTCTATTTGGTGAGGATCGCGACTGGCCAAAAATGAATCAGCCCCAAGACGACTGAGAGCTTCATCCTTCTTGYTAGGCGAGGTGCTAATAATAGTGACCTTAGCCCCAAATGCCTAGGCAAATTTGACAGCCATATGTCCTAGACCACCAAGGCCTACAACACCAATGTGTTGTCCAGGTTTATCAAGCTAAAAGTGCCTCAACGGGCTGTAGACTGTAATGCCAGCACATAGGAGTGGGGCAGTTGCATCGTGTGCCATGGTCNGAAACACCAACCATTATCAACTTTCCCTCCGTTTTTAGTAGACTTATCAAAGGTAATATTGGATGAGTTGCCGAAACTGTATCAATTATTTCATCCAATGTTCTTACAGCAACCTATAATTCATATACATCGTGCAACAAATTAAGTTCAGTACCGTAAAAAATGTAATCAACTTTAATTCATTTTAAACAACAGGTACGTATCTCTATTTGGTGAGGATCGCGACTGGCCAAAAATGAATCAGCCCCAAGACGACTGAGAGCTTCATCCTTCTTGYTAGGCGAGGTGCTAATAATAGTGACCTTAGCCCCAAATGCCTAGGCAAATTTGACAGCCATATGTCCTAGACCACCAAGGCCTACAACACCAATGTGTTGTCCAGGTTTATCAAGCTAAAAGTGCCTCAACGGGCTGTAGACTGTAATGCCAGCACATAGGAGTGGGGCAGTTGCATCGTGTGCCATGGTCTCAGGAATGCGAACAACGAAATGCTGGTCAATCACCATGATATCAGAGTAGCCTCYATATGTAGGGGTGCCATCATAATAAGTGGATCCATATGTTACGAGTACCTTGGGACAATAGTTTTCGAGATTTTTTTCGCAACTATCACAGGAATGACATGATCCTATCATGCATCCTACCCAAATTTGTCCCCGACTATGAAGTTCTKCACTTTCTTTCCGACTTTCGTCACAACCCCAACAAACTCATGCCTACACATAGATAGCATATACTATCATCATTATATACAATACTTCGTATAAGATAAAACCCTCAACATAGTAATGATGTTCGACAGACCGTAATGGTTTAATGGACAGCTGATTAGTAGAGAAAATTACCYAGGAATAGCAGAGTAAGAGGTGTTCCAAGAATCAATAACCTAGAACTAAAAAGTAAGGGGAATGGAATCTTAATGTATGCTTCTTGAACGATCGCCGGAAAATACGCCGAAAACACGCCGGAAAAGTGCGTCGGGCTTCCTGAGGAGAGAGAAAACGCAGTTAGAGGTCCCAGGGGTTTATACCATGGGGACCACCTCCGATGCTTAAGTCAGCAAAGGGAGGGGAGAGAAAGTGTGAGAGAAAAAGAAAGAGAGTTTAGAGAGAGAAAGTGTATACTGGTCTCAAAAATCTCAGAAATTGGTCCCCTAAAAAAGTGATCCTCAGTCCTATTTATAGGCAACATGAGGGTAAGATTGTAATTCCACCAAGAGTTKGAAGAATCTAGAATAACTTCTAACTGAATTCAGTTAGACTGCTTCTTCAAGAAGCTAGCTCCTGTTGACTAGTCAACGCAAACATTAATGGCCTTTTCATAATTATCAATTAACGGAATAGTCAGCCCACGCTCGACTCTTTAAGCTCTCTTAAAGAACCGAGCGGTATAAACACCGAATCTCGTATAATGGCTTGACTTTCCTTAGGGTAATAGAAGAAATCCTACTTTTAGGATTTTTAGCCCCTACCCTGAGGGGAGGTAAGCAATTAATACCTGCAATGTTGATCAAATCCCCTTCAATCTATTCGTTGACGTTGATTCATAGACTGAACTGAAGGAAAATGAGAGTACCATGGGCGAATATTGCCTATGGCGATCACAAGCAAAAACTGCAATGGGATAAAAGTTGGCGGTCCGAGAACTGAACAAAATTAACCCATGGGCGATTACAGCCCATGGCATTTACAAACCAAAAATCCAAACTTGCAAAGTTTGGCGGTCTGAGAACTGGACCAATTCAACCCATGGGCAAATTACAGCCCATGGCGTTATATAGGCAAAGAATCCAAACTTCCAAGTTTGGCGGTCACGAGAACTAGACAAATCAACCATGGGCAATTAAGGCCCATGGCGTTTATTAGGCAAAGATCAAACTTGCAAGTTTTGGCAGTTCGAGGAATGGAGCAAATCAACCCATGGGGCGATTACAGCCCATGCGTTTATGGCCAAAGATCTAACTTACAAAGTTTGCGGTCGAAGAACCTGGACCAAACATTCCCATGGGTTGATTCAGTCCATGGCTTTACATGGTAAAGATCAAACTTGCCAAGTTTTGACGGTCCGTGAACCTGGAACAAGTGAACCATGGGCCGATTAGCTGCACTGGGCGTTGTACAAGTTAAATCAGTATTTTATGTACTTAGCCTTATCTGTAGACTCTAGTGTTTAGCCAAAGGCAAATAGCCAAATTCTTATGTTAAGAACATTGGGCGTCGAGAATGGACCTAATCTTGGATCCTTAGCCCCAAGGCGAATTGCCAAAATTTCTCAGCATAGAGAAATTTGAGGTGCGAGAATGGACCTAAACTTGGTCCTTAGCCCCAAGGCGATAGATGAAATTTCTTATGTCTAAAATTGGGGCGGTCCGAGAATGGACTAAGTCTTGGTCCTTTAGCCAAGGGCGAATAGGAGAATCACACGACTTTTCATTAAAGGCCTAAGCCGTGATGATTATCCTTATTGGAAGGCGAATTAAATCCACATGAATTAATGTATGTTTGATGGCATCACAAGCGAAATATTTACATTGTAAATACTAAGTATATTTGTAATACGTGTACTGTATTGATACAGTAATTCGTATGGAAGCAGTACGTATTCCATATAAATTCTTCTGAATCATACCCCTTAATGGGCCTTGAATACGAAAGCCCATCAGAAGGTTMTTTTCTTTATATAAGTGAAGTATGTCTCACTTCATTTTCCACTCCATCCAAACTTTCTAGAGAGAGAAGCTCCAAAAATCTCCATTTGCTTCTTCAAAAATCCCAAAAATCGCATTGTWGTCTTTTGMGTTTCAACATCAGCTCTCACATCCCAAGTGTTCTTTAGAGGCGCTTACAAGGAAAAGGTGGTGACTCCAAGAAAATCAGCATCCACAAAATTCGGCGGTCCGAGAACTCGATCAAACCTTCTTCTTTTTAAGGTACTATACCCTAAACCTCCTTTTGTTAAATCATGTCTCAAGTAGACCCCGAAATCCTAGCCCGCTTAACCTTTAGTAACATAGAGTATGAAATAGAAGATGACTCCTTTCATAATAGAAAATGGGTGGCTAGGTGTAGTCGTGACTATAAGGATCCCCATGTTAGGATCACCGATAACCCTAATAACGCCGATGCTACCCCCATCGCCCTTCCAGTAGAAAGCCCCCCTACCAGCGGTCACAACACTAGTGATAGCCTGTCCGCCGGTATTGAGGAAGAAGAGCACCTTATAGAACCAATCAATGGTAAAATAACTATGGCTAGCCAACCGCCTAAAGATGGCATTTGTATTGACCAATATAATCGTTTTATCACCTCAGGAGCCGTTGTCAAGATGGTGAGCGTAACCTATGATGATCCTGAGTCTGACGCCGAATCGCCCARGACAGAGGCGTCCACTTCCAATGCCCTAGGGGCTAAAGGTTATAACCTAGTCAATCAATTTAGGAATTGGTTAGGTTAGGAAGAACATAGACGGCAGCTAACCTTCCRYTACCGCCTTCCCAATGATTATACCATTCAAATCCCAGGGACAAGAAGGGCGGTAACAAACCCTTCTCCTGGTTGTATAGCTGTATATATGTTGCACTTAGAGTTAGGCATTCGATTTTCTCTACACCCTTTTATTGTAGAACTGTTGAATGAGTATAGAGTTACCCTTGCAATGTTGATGCCCAACAGCATATCACAAATCCTTACCTTCATCGCCTTGTGCGATATTCTCAAGGTTGCGCCCTCTCTCACCCTTTGGAGAAACATGTTTTACCTCGTTGAATCAAAGAAGGATTTTGGCCCTGGTTGGTATGGATTCAGGACTWGAAATCATTACAAGGTTCTDCAGCAGACTGTCTCCAACCACAAGGGTTTCAGGGGCAAGTTTGTGTTTATCTACCACGACGAAGAGTGGAACATCCCCACAAAACCAATTAGCCGCCCTCCCAACTTCCTCTTAAACAAAGATGTCCCTCAAATTTCCAAGGAAGAGGCTGTAATGGCCTTGTACTGTTGTACAAAAATTGTAGATGCTGGGGGCGAGGAGTGTTGGTTTCCATGTCGGTGGGTTCCCCAAGTCAAAAACCTAACAAGGGAATTTTTCTTATCCTATGTGGGTCTTAGCCAGGCATATACTAGGGGTATGAGTCCAACCTTCTTTTATAATTGCCTTTTGATTACACTTGATTCTATCTTCTTGTTTCCTTACAACACTGTATAGGGCAAGATTCACCACTRAGATGGAAGTCCTGTCARATGAGATAGACATGGCATGCCTGATGATGGACGCCTGTCTAGAGGAGGAGACAATTCCAGTTTCCCCTCCTCCTTCAGTAAGTTCCCTTCATTGTACTTTCATCAAACTTTAGTTCTCGCCTTATCTAAGACTTTGCTATTTGGTTCCAAAAAAGAGCACCAAGAAAGACCGCCTAGCTGAAAGTGCGGCGGATAACGCTGATGGCGTTGAGGCGGGGGACCAGGTTGACCCCGCCCACCTCAACGACTCCTTCGGGGACAATGAGCCCACCCAAACCCCCTTTGCCGGGTATAACCCGGTGAAAGATCAAGTRGGGGTTGAAGGTGATGGAGAGCAACTCTTTCGAGAGGATGATGAGGTCACTGAAGGGGACCAGGGCGGTGAAGAAACCGTCCAAAACGCCGAGGGGGACGACAACCATGAGCCCCTTGGCGAGGRCGAATACGCGGGAGTTCCCTTCATTRATCTCCCAACGGAGGTGAAGCTTACCCGGGCTTGCACCGCCGTCGCTGAAAAGCATTCGATTGAGGCGGATGCAGAAGTAATTAAACGGRAAGGAAAGAACACTTTCTTCCTGCTAAGGGAGGCTTGGTTTGASGTAGGCGTTCACGTCACCATTATTTTCTTCTCCTTTTTCCTAGTGTGATTTAACCCATCTAACTTCCTTTCGCCTTTACTGCTGTCCACCAGGCTCCATGGAATGTCTGAGGCGTATGCCCAGGCTCTGCTCCAAGAGGAATCGTCAGGTGCTGAGCTGGCGGCCTCTCAGAAGAAGGTTGAGGATCTCACTCTGTAGATCAACAACCTTAAAACGGAGCACGCCAACGCCCTCAACGCCATGAGGACAGGGCAAAGACCGCCGAGGACGCCCTCAAAATGGCAGAGGCAGCCAAAACGGCTGCTGAGGGTGACCTCGCCACAGTCCGCCAAGAGCTGGCGGATCTGAAGACTGCCGAGGCCAACCAAGCCCAAAGCGCCAAGGACGCCATACTTCAGTGACAAGAGAGCGCTGAAGGAAAGAAGTGGCATGATGATGCTGTGTACAGAATGTCCCAAAAGATCTCAGAGCAGACTAAGGTCAGAGTTCTCGCCGCTGCTGATATGGTGGTTCCTGGCAAGAAAGAGGAGATTCAAGCGGCCCCCACTGAAATCCTGGCAAAGGAAAAGGCGAGGCAATTAGAGAGGCAAGCTCAAATCGCCCGCCAAAGCAAAGAGTGGTCCGATGCAGCAAGGGCAGAGAGGGCAAAGAAAGATGCTGAAAACGCCGCCCTTCGCCAGAATAGGGAAGCTGCTGCGAACGCCGCTGCTGAACTGAAGAAAACTATRAGCGACGCTTCCCAACTGCAAGCTTCTGGTGGCTATAAAGACCAGGCTGCATCGGACGGGGTGCATAWGACTTCCTCAGGTCTCAAAATCAACCTGAAGATGTCCTCAGGTGGGGTGGTCTCTGATGTTGCTTCTGGTGGGGTAAAGAAGGCTAAGCCCAACCCCAAAGCGCCTGTTGTTAACATCAGGGAGCCAATCGCCCCTCAGCCCAAGAAATCTTCCTCTGCTTCTGGCAGCAAGGGCGGCAAGAAGCCTGGCATCCCTCCTTCTTCAAGCGCCAAGAAGCCTATTGGCTCCTCCCTTTTCTGATGCTAAGTAGTTTAGACTTATGTATTTTGTTGATTTTTATGTATTTTCGTAATCTTTGCATGAACTTCTGCTTTCTTTGTACCCATCTTCTAAATTATTAATAAAAATATCYATTTCGCCAATGAGTATTCTACTGCTTTATCTTTTAACTTTACGTTGTAACAATTTAACTTAACGCTAAGTAATAGACTCAGGCGATAATGAGTTAGGCGGGGATAACCCCAAACCTATGCATTGTTACACCCAAGCTGTGGGCGAACTCGAATAGATATCAAATGAATCATAAACTAGGCGATCCAAGAAGCTGTAACAAAATTAAAATGTTTAACTTTGTCCAAACAGTTAGGCGATTATCGTAAAAGATCAAACCCCAAATAAACTCGGCGGTCCGAAAAGTGCAACATGACATTGTATCTATTGCAGACATCGGACTGGCGATCAACAAGTAAATCCAGCCCCCAATCAACAAGTGTAACAAAAATTAAAAAACACTTTGCACATTCAATCATAATCAACAAACAAGATATCAAAGTCCATATCGAAGGGAGGCATTATCTTGTAACCAAGTCTATGCCAAAACGCCCCTTAATACTTTCTTTTATTTATTTCCGAAATTTGGTTACATYAATGTTATTTATGTACAAAGACWTACGCCTTACATGGCTTACATGCCCCAGCGTTGATGTAATCAAATGTAAAATTGGCGCAAGTTATCTGCATTCCAAGGCCTTGGCAAGGCGTTTCCTGTAGTATCCTCTARGCGAAAAGTACCTGGTCTGACTACCTCCGTAATTTTGTACGGCCCCTCCYAATTAGGAGTCAATTTGCCCATGTGTAGGTCTTTACCTGTGCTTTCCACTTTTCGGAGAACCCAATCCTCGTAAGAGAATTGGCGTGGACGAACTCGGCTGTTGAAGTACCTTGTTATTTTCTGCTTTTAGCTAATGGACTGTAGCAATGCATCGCCACAGACATCTGGCAATAGGTTGAGATCGGCCTTTGGATTCCTCATTAGCCCCATGTTCATAATAAGTGACCCTTGGCGATGGGACACCAACCTCCACAGGAAGAACCGCCTCACTCCCAYACACCAAAGAGAATGGGGTATGTCCAGTAGATTCTTTCGTAGTAGTTCGGGCAAACCACAAGACGCCAGGCAACTCATCAACCCATGATCCTTTAGCCCCTTCRAGCTTGGTTTTTATGCCCCGGAGGATTACTTTATTAGCCGCCTCAGCCTGCCCATTAGTTTGTGGGCGACATWCCGCTGTAACTTGAGCCTTGATTCCAAATTGCTCACAATAACGCATGGTGGAATCACTTTCGAACTGCCGTCCATTATCAGCTACGAGCGCCCTCGGTATACCAAAGCGGGTGATTATGTTACGCCAAATAAACTGCTGTATCTGTTTCTCCGAAATAGTGGCCAAAGGTTCAGCATCTATCCACTTAGTAAAATAGTCAATGGCGACCAGTAAAAATTTCCTTTGCCGGATGCAGGCAGGAAAGGGCCCAATAAATCTATACCCCACTTGTCAAAGGGAAGTGTAGGCATGATGGCTGAAAGACTTGTGGCGGGAAGACGTGGAATATCTGCATTCAGCTGGCACTTTTCACAAGTCTTCACCAACTCCTGTGCATCGCCCTTCAATGTAGGCCAATAGTAACTAGACCTTAATCTCTTGCCAGCCAAGGTTCGAAAAACTTGGTGGCTGCCACAAGCACCTTGATGGATCTCCCGAAGTATGTAGTCGCTCTCATCAGGTGTGACGCACCGCAATAGGGGGTGGGTGAAAGATTTCTTATACAGCTTGCCATCATGCCATAAGAACCACTTGGACTGCTTTTTCACCCTATCTGCTTGCTTTTCATCTTGGGGTAACTCCCCCTTCTCCAAATATCGCAYAATCTGATCCATCCAGGTCTCGCCCCTGTCGTGTACCGCCATTGTCTCATTGATACTTGGCTCCTTCAACACTTCCCATGTGATTGTGCGAGGGCTTGTAATCTCCGCCGAACTTGCTAGGCGGGATAAGGCATCAGCTTGTTGATTTTCAGACCTGGGGATATGTTTAATCTCAAAATCCTCAAATTTAGCCCTACGAGCCTCCACCTTAACCAAATACACCTTCATAGCATCTTCTTAGCCTCAAACTCGCCCATCACTTGGCTCCCAACCAACTGTGAATCGGATTTGACTGCGACACGTTTAGCCCCAACCGCCAGGCACATCTGCAATCCAAGTATTAAAGCCTCGTACTCTGCTTCATTATTGGAGGCGGTAAAACCAAATCTCACGGCATATTCCAATCGATCTCCCAGATCTGTTTTGATCAGTATTCTAGCCMCACTTCCACCTTTTGTGGAAGAACCATCTAAAAACAACTCCCATGGGCTGTTTGTACTCTGCACCGGGCGATTGGTGCATTCCGTGATGAAGTCTGCCAACGCCTAAGCCTTAATCGCCCTGCGAGGTTTATACTGCAGGCCATAATCGGCTAACTCATCGGCCCATTYAGTCATCCTTGTTGAATGATTTCGCCCCTCGATGACTTTGCGAATTGGCTGGCTAGTAAGAACCGTAATGGGATGGGCGTGGAAATATGGCTTTAGCTTTCTGCTCGCCACCACCAGGGCATAGACAAGCTTTTCAAACCATTGAATACCTAGACTCCGCCCCCCCTGTATGCATGACTCACAAAATAAACCGGGAACTGGGTTTTACTTCTTTCTGCGACTAAGACTGCACTTAATGAGTACTCTGAAACTCCCAAGTATATGAACAGAGGTTCCTTCGGCAAGGGCGATACCAACTTTGGGATCTCTGACAAATGCTTCTTCAGTTGCTGAAACGCCGCTTCAGCCTCATCATCCCACTTGAACGTTGATGTTTTTAGAGTTTGGAAAAAGGCCAAGCTCTTGTCCACTGACTTAGATAAAAAACGTCCCAAAGCCGCCATGCACCCCGTCAACCGTTGAACTTCTTTAACACTCCTGGGGGACTGCATGTCAAGAACTGCTTGTATCTTGTTTGGATTCGCCTCGATGCCTCTTTCATCAACAAGGAATCCTAGACACTTGTCGCCTCGAACGCCAAAAACACATATCTACGGGTTGAGCCGCATATTAAACTTTCTCAACGATTCAAACGTTTCCCTGAGATCAGCAACATGGTCAGTCTCGAGCTTACTTTTAACAATCATGTGATCTACATAAACTTCAATATTCCGGCCAATCTGACCGTCAAATATTTTATTAACCAACCTTTGGTAAGTAGCCCTGGCATTTTTAAGGCCGAAGGGCATCACCTTATAGCAATACACCCCTTGATTGGTAATGAAGGCGGTGTGAGCTTGATCCACCTCAGACATGGGGATCTGGTGATAACCAGCGTTGGCGTCCATGAAACTAAAGAGGGCATGCCCTGCAGTAGAATCAACAAGTTTATCAATCTAAGGGAGTGGGTAATCATCTTTCGGACAGGCCTTATTAAGGTCTGTGAAATCTACACACATCTGCCACGTACCGTTTGGCTTCTTGACTAACACGACGTTAGCCAGCCACTCGGTGTATTGGCATTCTCGAATGAACCCATCTTCGAGCAATTTCTTCACTTCAGCAGCTGCCGCCTAACACCGTTCTCGCCCTTGGTGGCGCAATTTTTGCATGACGGGTTTATAACCCTCTTTGACACTTAACTTGTGCTGCATCACTTCTAGAGAGATACCTTGCATCTCGTTTGTTGAGAAGGCAAATACATTACGGTATTCTCTCGAAACGCCAATGATCTGATCTTTTAKCCCCTTCTCCAAATTCGCTCCAACTCGTACCATATGTGCTGGATCTTTGTCGATCATGATTTCTTCATGGCTATCAAWAGGGCGTGGGCGTGCATGGTGCTTGGGGTTGTCTGCAATATATACATCCATTGGTGTCGCCGTGCTGTCACGTTCACTCTCTTTGCGCTTCTTACTACTGGATGGGGAATTCTTTGTTGTAGCTACCCCCCGTAGGTGTTTAAATTAACATTTTCACGTCTGACTTCTGATCGCCATACAGCTTTCCTACCCTCCGTTATTTGTTTCAAATTGAAGCAGAACTGGTAGATGGAGATTCGCCTTTACTTGGTTGAGTAAGGGGGGGCGCCCTAATGATAACATTGTATGGCAAAGGGATATCTACAACGATGAACTTAATCATTAGCGAACGCCCCTGTCCCTTCTCGCCCAACCGTACCGGGAGGCGAATTGTGCCTTTAGAGTACACAATTTGCCCGCAAAACTGACCCAAGGTTGGGACAAAGGCTCAAGCTTCTCATCGCCACACTTCAGTTGTTTGAGGCATTCATAAGTGATGATATCGGATGAACTTCCTGAATCAACAAGTACCCGTCGCACTTTGGCATTTGCCAMTTTTAWCTCGATAACCAAAGGATCATCATATGGTAAGCTAATAGGGTTGGAAGCTTTGTTGTCAAAAACCATTGTGGGGYAGGGCGGTGGGGAGGATTTATCAGCATCCATGATCTGATGCCTTAATACATACAAGTGTTGCTTCCTTCCTCTGTTGCTGGGTCCGCCTRATGTCAATCCCCTAACAATTACTCCCACCATAACGTTAGTATCATCGCTATTGGCTGGCTTTTTCTTCTTGGAATTTTCCTTGTTAACATACTTGCTGAGCTTGCCTTCATCAGCCAACTTATCCAATGCCCTTTTTAACTCGTGACAATTCCGAGTAGTATGACCACACTCCCTGTGGTATTCACACCATAAATTCTTATTTCTTCGATTCTCTGATGCMTGAATAGGTCGAGGCTTTGGGAGCAGATTGCTCTCTTTAATATCAAGAAAATTTCCACTTCTATTCATATTGTATCTTGAGTCTACACCACCATCTCGCCATTTCCTCTTTTTCTCGCCCCCTTGGTTATCATCCCTGCGATCGCCATTGCGTTGATCGCCCTTAGAACGGTCTCGCTTATCATTCTCCACCTTCTTCTTGGCGGGGGGATCACTGTGGTTTGCTTCTGAAGCACGAATATATCTTTGCGTCATTTCCATGRCCGTTGAATACTTCCTTACATCTTGGATCATTAGATCCTGCTTAAAACGCCCTGGACGCAGACCAGTCAATAGGGACGTGAAGCTACTACATCCTCCAAGTTTGAAATCTTTAAGGACTCTGCGTTGAATCGTTCTATGTAATCTTTCAAGCTTTCACCTGGTTCTTGTTTACAACTCATGAGGGCTACAGTGGTAACCTCATGGCGTTTAGCAGCTATAAACTGTTGACGAAATAGGGCCTCCAGAATTGTAAAATTTATGATGGATCCTGAAGGGAGCTCACTAAACCAGGTGAGCACCATACCTTTTAAGGTAGTGGGAAAAAACTTGCACCATGAGGCTTCACACTCCGTCTGAACGCCCATCTGCGCCTTGTAGGCGGCCATGTGATCATCAGGATTGGTTGTCCCGTCAAACGGATCCAACGTCGGGATTTTCACCTTCCTTCTATCAACAGCATCGAGAATCTCTCTACTCAAAGGTGTGCGAGAGGTAAGAATTGCTCGTGGAACACTTTCAGCCACAGTCTCTGATGTTTCCTCATCTGAACTTCCTCGAGGTGAACGCCGATGCCTTCTCGACTGATGAGTAGCAGCCCTTCGGGTTGGTGAACGCCGAGTTGCATGTTTCCTTGTGAGAGAACGTCGAGTGGGCGATCGTCTGGTTGGCGATTGCCTGGGAGAATGAGCTATGCTACTTTCTCCACGCTCTCGTCTCCGATTGTTGATTATCTCTCGAGCATCTCGAATGACGGTAGTGGTCGCCCTACTCTTGGGCGCCACCTGAGGTCCTTCACACCTGGTACTTGGAGTAGGTGATGAGCGTTGTGGCATTGTAATTCTGGAGCGGACTCTGTTGGTCGCCCTAAGACTTGGAGGAGGCGAAGGATGGGAGTGCCGTGCAGATTCACGAKATCTGCTAGTAAAATTGAAGGGACCACGAAGGCTCCGCACAATTTGTCCCCCATTCGCCGCAGGCTCCCCGTGTCCATCGTTCGCTGGTTCTGTACGGATTGGAGGAGCTTGCTCAAGGATTGGCGCTGGCCTTGGATTATCTTGAGGCGCTCCTGGAATTGCTCGCTCAAGATCRGCGAAGTGAGCGTCAAGTCCTCTAATGAGTGCAGAAAACTGGTGATCGAATTTCGCTGCCAGTTTAGTAAGATCTCTCCTCGTCACCACTTTTGGCGGTTGAACTGCTTCCTGATGCTGAGACTGAACATCAACAGAATTTCTGACATTCGTATCTGACGCTGYTGTGACTCAGCTTCTGTGTTTCTGCGGCTTCTCGTTGTACGAGCCATCTTTGACTTCTTGATCTTGTCCCCACAGACGACGCCAATTGTTCCAAGAATCAATAACCTAGAACTAAAAAGTAAGGGGAATTGAATCTTGATGTATGCTTCTTGAACGATCGCCGAAAAATACGCCAGAAACATGCTGGAAAAGTGCGTCGGGCTTCCTAAGGAGAGAGAAAACGCAGTCAGAGGGCCCAGGGTTTATACCCTGGGGAACACCTCCGATGCTTAAGTCAGCAAAGGAAGGAGAGAGAAAGTGAGCGAGAGAGAGAGAGAGAGAGTTTAGAGAGAGAAAGTGTGTACTGGTCTCAGAAATCTCAAAAATTGGTCCCCTGAAAATGTGGTCCTCAGTCCTATTTATAGGCAACATGAGGGTAAGATTGTAATTCCACCAAGAGTTGGAAGAATCTGGAATAACTTCTAACTGAATTAAGTTAGACTGCTTCTTCAAGAAGCTACCTCCTGCTGACTGTCAGCGCAAACATTAATGGCCTTTTTCGTAATTATCAATTGGGTCTGGCACAGCTTATGGTGGGTCGGAACAAGAGGCATTATTCCCCCATTCATTCTTGACGAAATGAATGTCAGAGTGACAAATCTTGCAATACAACACTTTAAAGGTCACGTCTTGATCTCCTATTGCCCTGCACATCATAATGGTACTCATTAGCTGACAGCTAAGTCAGGTCATAATTATAACTGTACGTAATTTTAATGTTTACATATACTAATTTCTAAGTACATGTACAAATCATAATTAGTAGATCATATGTAATATGTGAGGTGCGTGCACATCATTATTTACTAGCAKTTTAGGCATGCGATGCCTGCGTGGATTTTGAGTTACATAGTTATTTTGTAATCCATCATTCATCATGTACCATCAAATAATTTTGAGTTACATAGTTATTTTGTAATCCATCATTCATCATGTACCATCATATTTGAAGAAAAAATTGCATAGCTAAATAGAAGTGTAGAGTTCTTAAAAAAATGAAAACCATGGTAATTAATTGCGATTGAAGTTATATTTTGAATAGGAAAAAAACACGATCTAAATCCTCATTATTTTCATGGTGTCCAAATTTAATACTTCGTATTTAATCATTATAGTAACTAGGCCTGAGCACGGATCGGATATCCGATCCGATATCCGATTTCGGATCGGATATCCGATATCCAAAAATCTGGATATCTGATATCCGTATCCGATCCGAAATGTTTCGGATATCCGATATCGAAAATTTTCGGATCGGTCTACGATATCGATATCCGATTTTGACTAATATTATTTTTAAAAATTATAGAATATATTATAAAATATAATTTTCATGAAAATAAATAATATTTTTCGGATAAAGTACCGGTATCCGATATCTGATATCCGATTTTTTCGGATTCCGAAATCCGATATCCGAATTTTTTCGGATATTTTTCGGATACCGGATATCCGAAAATTTGAAAATCAATATCCGAATTGGTATCCGATATCCGAATTTCGGATCGGATATCCGATTCGAAATCCAATTTCGAATCGGATATCAAAAAAATCGGATCGGATGCGGATCGAATATTCGGATTTTCGGTTTTTCAGATAGTTTTGCTCAGCCCTATAGTACTTAGTAAGTTCCGTCATTATTTTAGAATATGAATTGAATAATATAGTGCTCTAATATTGGGTTGATTGAATATTTTTAGGTAAGTTTAATATATATATTGTTAATTCCAACATGTTGTGTATAATTAATATATGCAGGGCCTAATTGAATTTCGAAAGAAAACACATTGCTCCCCTTCACTTCACAACAAGAAAAGACGCATGGGCGCCTGCATTTAGCGACCGATTGTCGGTCGCTAATGGGGTTTAGTGACCGATTTTCGGTCGCTAAACGTGCTCGTTTTTTTTCGTCGCTAAAATTTTTAGCGACTGAATTTCGGTCGCTAACCAATTAGCGACCGATTTTCCGAACGAAACACGACTGACAAATTGGAGTGAATTCGCGTGGAAAATTTTAGCGACCGATTTGCATGTCGTCGCTAATCGACCGAATAATAGTCTAAATTTAATTCCCTCCTTTTTTTGGAGGGAAAATCATAATAGCGACGCTTATTCGGTCGCTATTAGCGACCGACATGCAATCGGTCGCTAATAGCGAGCGAATAAGCGGTCGCTAATTTTGTTTCCCTCCAAATAAATGGAGGGAATTAAAATTAGCGACCGAATATCGGTCGCTAAGAGTTAATCCCGGTTTTTTTATTTGCACGTGCGTTTTTTCACCATTTTTTTTTCCGTAAATGTATTATGAAAATAAATATTAACAAAACACATAATAAATATCAAAATTAAGTTTAATATTATATATAACAAGTTGTAATACATGAATGATTAACTCCAATAGTTTCTAATTTTCAAGTGAAAATGTAACAATAACAAAGTACGAGAAAATAAATCCAATCTAACTAACAACTGCTACTACGCTAGGAAGGCTCCAGAAGCACCAGAACGTTGTGCGGTCGTCAGAGAAGCGTTCTAGGAAGGGAGGCGGAATTGCCGAACTGCCTCATGAAAGCGTCCATCTGCGCCCTCATCTGCTCCATATACGCATCCTGCTGCTTTATCTTCTCCGCTTGACGGCGTTGCTCCTCGTCCCGTTGGCTCAGCTGCTCGGCTAGACGACGTGCTCCTTGTCCGCTGGCCGGTCTCTCTCCGCTAATCCGCCTTAGCTCGCACCAATTCCTCAGTTCAATTGTGTAAGTTGCGCGGCAAACCGATGGAGAAAAAAAAGTCGATCGCCATGTCGACGCGAGCTTTTCTCATAATAGAGAGAAGCTCCATTTCTGCCGAACCCATGAATTCTAATGATTTTACAAAAAGTGGGTAGTTATTTTTAATAAAATGGAATGTGGGTAGTTTTTTCTAAAAAAGTCCCAAATGTGGGTAGTTATTGGCAAATTTTCCTCATACGTTTTATTCTGTTATTAGTTTTTTGTGCACCACGATGATATGATCATACACACTTTGCTAGATAGTGTAGGATCCTTACTACTTACTAATTGCAAATGATACAGTATAATAGAATTGCATTAACACAAATATTATACTATACTAAGCATACCTCCTAGAGAAATTGAAAGGGGAAAGGACCCCAAAAGAATTCGATCTTAGCAGCCCATCCAAATGCCTTATGTGGGTGTTCATTTTGTGCTGATGCTGCCATACTTCACCGCCTTCGAATTTTGCCTCACTTATTTAATTTCAACAATGAATGTAATAATATTAAGTGTTTTGGGTTAAATTAATTATATTAGTTTAATAAAATTGCAAAGTTTATTAGTTTTTGCTTTARCATAAATTGATTTTCCGATGACTTTTTTTCCGATGAACTTTTTTTGGTGTTTTTTCAGGCAACTCTCCTCCYGTGAGCATTTTCAATCCTTATTCTGGCAGCTCTCCTCCGGCAATCTTAGAGTGACAACCACTTCGGTAAGTAGTTGTAGAAATGAAATGCAATTTTAATTTAAATTAATTACTTATGGAAGTGTTTTATTTTAAATTAATTGCAATTTCATTTTGTCTTTTATGTTTGTATGAATTATTTCAAAAGATTAAACTCTTGATGATTATGTAAACCAAAATTTTATATTAATTTCAAGAAATAGTTTGGGTGTTCTTTTGTAAGTTGATAAATTTTAGTAGAAATCAATAGTTTTGCTAAAAAAATTAGTAGCATAGAAATTCACTTTCTATCATTTAGTTTTTCACTTTGTTGATAATCTTTGATATGTTATGTAGTGTAGTTGTTATTTTCTGGGTTTGAATCATATTGATGGTGTGGTATTAATGGAGCTTGTGGTGGCGACATTGATACACCATAGGTCGTCCTTAACTATAGGTTGAGGTATATATGTTGTAGAAGATGAATAGATTATGAAAATATTTTGAGTTAAAGMCCATATTTTTACTAAAAGGATCAAATTATGTTTATGAGTACATTTTGGTTTTATAAATTTTTGTAAAACTTAGTTTATTGGTTTAATTTTTAGGATCATTTATGTACCTTAGATGATTAGTGGTCAATTGTTGAACGAAAATGGATTAGTGTTCATTACAATTGATTAAAGTTGTTATATGTTTGCAGGTTATATGGAAGAAAGTCACGAAATATATTTCAACGAGATTCCACTATTTACTGATGAAACACATGAGAATGTAGGAGATGAAGTTGTTGGACACGAGACATGCTCAGTTTAAGAAAAATCTAGTTACGAAGATAATGGAACTGTAATTATAGGCATTTGTAGTTTGTATTCGGCCTAATTTGACAATTTAGCCAAGTTATGCTACAATTTAGTTCTATTTTGTATACTAATTTGACAATTTAGCCAAGTGGTGTTACAATTTAGTTCTATTTTGGAGTTTATGTTTATTGTTGGTTGTTTACAATTTCACTTTATGACTTCAATTCACTTCAATTTTATGTTGTCTATGACTTCGAATAATTGATTTGATCCTCATAAAACTTGTTTTGTACTTCTATTTATTGATGGCTACACTTTTTTAATGCTACTTACTACGACTTACTATAAAAAAAATTCGCTAAAATGTTTTCGGTATTCTTTGAAGTCGCTTTGCAAAGTGGAGAATAATAGGAATTCTTTATTACCTCTAACGACGTCGAATGTATTTTAATGTTATCATTCTCTTAACTTGTAGTCTTACCAAATTAATAATAGACTAATATTTTTTCCACTAATACTAGACATACATGTATTTGTACAAATTTCAAAAAATACTTAAGTTTCATATTACTAGTTTTTGTTAAATTTCACAAATTATGATCCTTATGTATTGATTGCACACCAACATTCGTTAACTAATTAAGTAAAAGTACTACATAATTGCTGGTTGTGCACCTTACGATCCATATCTCATAGCTGCATTCCTCGGGGATCAATAAAGAAAACATGGCTTTTTGAGCCCCTTGACTAGGTGAAATATTCATACAAAGAAAATAAAGCTAAGGTCRAAAGTTTTTTAACTCAAACATAAGAAAAATATTACAAAAGGGGTTATATATGCTTKATTTGATGTAAGAATCATTTAACTACGAGGATCATTTGTTATTAAGTAGGACGTGTTTTGTATCAACATGGTTATTTACATTCCCGAGCAAAGAAACAAATCATTAATTAGTGTTATACTAGTCGTCCAGGAACAAGTAATGTATATTTACACCCTCAAATATATTTTTTACATCCTACAACATGTTTTCTGATCCTCAAAATAAAGGCATTGTCATTTTTTATTTTCTTTTAAGGCTGAGCTATGTACTTGTCTTCTCAACTTCCATATCGAAAACACAAATGAAATAATGATCCACCTTCATAACAATTAAGTAAGCCAACTACCTACATAGAAGTAAGCTTTATTTTTTGAATTTCAAATTTTGAATTAAGTTTCAATTTTCGAATGATTTTTTTTTGTAGGTGGGCCAAAACAATTAGCCAATGAGAGCATTTGTGTAATTAGGGACCACTTACACTTAGTGTAAGTGTACCCTTTCTCCTCTTGCTCATTATAGGCTTCTTCCTAGAGCCAACGTTCCACTCTATTGTTTCCTTTTTACGTATTAATTACCCATCATTCATTTTATYTTATTTTCCCTAGACCACTTTAATATAGCTAATTTTAAATTGGCAYGCATAATAATGTATATTATTGTTAAAGTTTCCAAAGAGCATGGGTTCGAATTCTATTCAAATCATTGTTAGTTGTGATTTAATTTACTATGCACCAAAAAAATGATTGAACAAATTAACTATAACTACGATATTCCATCCTAGTGCATGTTGCATGTGCTTGTGAAGGGTAATAGTAATTATATCTTGATGGTATAAGTTACTTGTTTTTATTTTTCTTATAAAAAACATGTATTTTATGTAGTCTATGTTTTTCAAGTTTATATCATCATTCTTTATAGCTGTTGAANCTTGTTTTTATTTTTCTTATAAAAAACATGTATTTTATGTAGTCTATGTTTTTCAAGTTTATATCATCATTCTTTATAGCTGTTGAATGGCTAATTGTCATTGCACTAGTGGAAAAAACGTCAAAGTCTGCGTTTCCAAGTTCCAAACCCAACATTTAATGGGTGCTAAATGCTACGGTTGTGACTTAAAACCGCAACATTTAATCTTTTTTTTCAACATTTAGGGTTAGGATTCAATGAGAAGGAACCTTAAAATGAGAAGTGTGAGAAGCAATCTTGGTCGTTGATTTTTGAGATGAACGATCAAGATGTGCATAATATATATAATCTGCTTACTTTAAATAATAAAGTTTCTCCTGGAGCAAAACGAATTTTGCATCTAGGATTCATTTGAGTATTCAAAAGTTTGTACTCATTTTGGAAAAGTTTCTTGCGCATTCGAATTGAATTTCATTTTGGAAATTAATATCAAGAGTTAAAGCTTRAAGAATCTAAGGGTCTTCAAGATCTTTACTACACACACAGGCCCCTGACTAATTGATTCTACCATAGAGGCCAACGATAGACAATATTTGCCCCCCGAACACAGCTTACAACTTTCATCATACTGTGCTCTCCAAAGAGCAACTCTTCTCAAAATCTCTAAGTTGGAATCCAATTTGAACTAAGGATTCTTGTGGTTCCGGAGGATCCAGCTACACACACACACGCACGCACGCACGCACACACACACACATTTGCATTATTATATACTAGATAATACCTGATCAAATGCTCGACTTTTTAATAAAATACGAAATACTGTAAATAAAATCGAAACATATTTTTTTAAAAATGTGATTATTTAATAATATAATGTTTTATTTGTGATAATAAATAAAAAAAATATATGTATATCAATATATAAATGTTTAAAGTTTTATCCAAAGTACAATTATTACCTTATTATTAAATGTTTTTCTTATAATTTTATGTATGATTATATATAATATATAAAATATAATAATAAAATAATAATAATAATAATAATATAATAAATAATTAATAAGCGGGATGGGAGGGAAATTTGGGAGGGAAAATATGAAGGGGTGGGATTGCTTTAGTATGTTATATTAATTAGATGCATGCATCTATCGTCGATCATATCCATCGTAATATATAGCAAAACACAAATAATAACTAAACTACAATAATAATGCAAATACTAACATATATACAAATATCGATGCATTAAATATACTCCGTATATACAAAACTTTACAATAATAATTCATTAATTATTCAAAATATACAATAACGGTCAAGTTTCATGCTTCAGTACTAACAAAATTGGATAAGTCACCATATTAATGAGATCGGTGGAATTTTTGACCGGTCTCTTAACGTAAGAAACCGATATTTTGTAAACCGGTCTCTTATGGTGGCTTAAAAACCGGACTTCTACCCCCGATTTCTTAAGGACATAGCTAGGCCACCATTATACCCTTGAATTTACGTAAAATAAATAAATAACATTTGTACAGCTAGGCCACCGATTTCTGGTACGTATACCAGCTTCATTATATCCCCTTATATGATATATCCTTTCTCACCACTTCTATATTTTTCTCTCTCTCACTACAAAAAAAATGCCTATTTAGCGAATGATTTTAGCGACTAACAATAAAATCAGTCGCTAAAATAAGTACTGGCGACCATTAGTCTCCGCATTAGCGACCGTTCAATCTGTAGTCACTAAGTAGTTCACACTAAATAAAAAAGTAGCGACTATTTTGAAGTTGGAGACTAACTAATGGGACTTAGCGACTGACCATGATATTATAGCGACTACCTTGGTAGTCGCTATGTTTTTTATTAAATTAAAAAATAAAAAAGTCATCGTACAAATCTTATACGGAGTACGAAGTATCTTATTCCTTCATGGTCACGCTCATCCTTTTTTTCTCTCTCCTAACCCAAACCCTAACTCATTCTCTCTTTCTAACTCGCTTCTCCTCACTAGATGACCACGCAACACCGTCAGGTCTTCTGCCTTGCTTTGCTCCACCGTAGAGTTCCTTCATCCTAATTCTCGAAGCTTGCCCTGATTTCGCTGCTCTACTGAATTCTCGGAGTTTCTTCGTTGCTCCACTACGTTGATGGTGGCTTCTCCCTTGAATTCGCTTCGAACCTCCATTGTCATCATTGTTGTTCTTAGTAAGTTTGTTATCCTTTATATATTTTCTTTCTAAAAAAATTTATGAGCCCTAATTTTGCTCAAATTGACTAAGTTTTTTAAGTTCAGTTGTAGGTTCTAATTTTAGGGATTTCTAGTTTGAACTAGGCTTAAATTTGTGATTTTAGGATATAAGTTAGATCCATTTTATTGGATTTTCATGCCTCCAATTGATGCTGCATTAGTGATTTTCTTGATTTTTAATTTTAAGTTTTCTAGCTTCAATTGATTTAGTGGTTACAGTTGTATACAATGGTTACATTTCTGCGATGAAAAGGATATGTTTGAAGTATATGAATTATGTGTTCTTGTTTACTTGTTGACCCATTTTTATTATTTATTTCATCTAAAATTAATTAATCTTCTCTAAATGCAGGAATATTGGACAGTAATTTGAAYAAGGTGCCTTGATTTGGGTACTGATTATGTTTTCTTTATGCTTTTAATCTGTGTCAATTGGTGCTGACGTACTCCGTAATTGGATTTTAAAATGYTGTTTCAAATTATTGCATGACGAGTGTTAATTCCTGCCTCTACAAATTATGTATTTTTTATGGCTTTGCAATGCATTTTGTCGCCCCCAGAACATATGGAATATGCAGCCTTTGTGATGGGTGGTTCCTTTGTTATTGWAGGTACAGTTGTTTTATTCCTTTCATTTACATTCTGTCATTTATTGTTTTCTTGTTTCATATCTGTCTCTTACATATTAGAAATTGTTCAGGTGCTTCTCTTGTTGTTGCTATTCATGTTGTAAGGAAAGGTGCAGCTGCAGAAGGAATGAAGCTCAGAGACTACATTTTGCAATCATTTAAAAACAGAGGAAGTGTATGCAACCCGAATTTGGTATTTGATGTTTGGACTTCTAGTCTTCTAATCAAGCATGAGTTTTTCTTTGGAGGTTATCTTCTATTAAACTTTTCRTAAATATTGAGGGATGGACTTCTGGTGTGTTTAAAAGGCCCAGGATTAGTTTGCAAAGTTTCGGCAGAACCTGTTACTTCCATGAATGATGTCTGTTGATGAAATAAGCTACTCGCTATTCCAATAGAGTCGATTCTCTTCCTGTTAGTGGTAAAAGGACTCACTCATATTTTATTAATATTGGTGATTGCTATTTGTATTTCAAAGTCTTTTCTGTCATTTTAGTCTGCTGACACCTTCCATGATCTGCTACGCACTTACTTTTATCATCGAWTGTTTCTGCTTTAATCCTGGATGTGAATTTTTGTATCATGCTCAGGCGTTCTTAAGAACGACTAGTTAGACCATTTATACGCCGAGCCTGCTGCGATTCTTCTCCCTTGGGTTAGAAGTGGCCTTTTGTGCCTGGTCTGTATGTTGCGTTGATGCTGCCACTATTTTTATAAATAATATCAGGTTCTWTGTTTACAAAAAAGGAATTCAAACATCAAAGTTTACTATATTTATAATTTTATAGGAATAAGGGGACATCCTAATGTGTGAATGTGTGACTATTGTAAATTTTGTAGCAATAAGGAGACCTCTTAATATCCAATGTTTCATAAGCAACTTTGGAGGGAGGTGCTCGAGGTATTTAATGCTAARCATAGTCAAATAGTGCATCCTTGTCTAATGGTACCCATTATAATTTAGTTTTGGTTTGCAGGTGTAAAGCTACTAAAAGTCTTAGCTTCTGAATTATCCATTTTTCTCAGTCTTATAATGTTTTTTCGCTCTTGGTCCCTTCTTAGAAGTTGTAGAGCTTGAAAAGTTATCGAATTTTAGCTCAAGAATCACTTGATTTAGAGTTGTGTGCTAGGAGTTATGCATGTTACAAGTTTGAAATTGCTGTTGTTTTGTATGTTGCGTTTGCTACTGTCTAGTATGTTACATGTTTGAATTTGCCGTCGTTTTGAGCTCTGTTAGGGTAGTTGGTTTCTGTATTTTATGGGATTGTTTAGGGGCTTTGTATTCACTGGTTATAGGGGTTATTTACGTGGTTTACGGGGCTAACTAGCTCATGGTTTGTTGCTGCAGTATGGGGCGTGTTCGTGATTGATTTGTGTTGGTTTGAAGCTGTGTTTTGGACTGCTGCATGTTCTCTATTATTTTGGAACCTTTACAGTTGCAATTTATAGCTTATTTGCTACTACACATTGTAGAAAGCAACTAAAGAGTAATAAATTACTTTGTGATATTGTAAGTTGTTTGGTACTTATCAAAATAATGATTTCCTTATTTTGTTTATGTTGTTTTTGCAGGTTGGAAACAAAGATAAACTTTCATAATATAAATAAGAGAGTTAGAAATGGACCTGTTKATGTWGTACTTTGTAAAATTTGTAAGAGAGTTAGTAGGGTTATACTTTGTAAAATTTCACCATTTTGTTATTTATTTTTGAAGGAATGAATGTTGTATACATTTTCTGATTTCTTTTAACTAATGTTGGTATTATTAAATGGCAGTAGAGCAAGTCATATTGTATTATTATTTTGAATGGGATCAACAACAATGACAATTAAATTGTTGTTGATTTCATTTTTATTTTTATTTTTTTCAACTGAATTTAGCAACCGCTTCAGTAGTCGCTAAAATGCAATTAGCGGTCGCTAAATTTGGTCTCCATTATGTAGTAGTCGCCATTTTTAGCGACTAACTTATCAGTCGCCAACATAAAAAATCAGTCGCTAAATTTAGCGACTACCAAGTCAGTCACTAACACACATTAGCAGTCGCTAAAAAGGTTAGTCGCAAGATAGTCGCCAAGTAGTCGCAAAAATGGCGACCACTCAAAGTCAGTTGCTAAAATTGGTTAGCGACTAGCCTTTTGGCGACTACTAAGTTTTTGGTCGCCTCAGTCGCTAAATCGTTTTAGCAACTGATTTTTCGGTCGCTAACACGAATTTTGGCGGTCGCTAAAAATCGATTTTTTTTGTAGTGTCTTCTTCAAACCTCTCAATGAAAATCTTTCCCAAAAGTTCCAAAACCTATCTCTTCATTTAATTCTATCATCTTAAAATGTCTGATCTCTTTCTCTTTGCTTTATCTTCCAAAAATTCGAGCATAACAAAACTCAAACTAAAAATTCAGTAACAAAACTCCAAAAATCCGGTGAATCAACTCGAAGGATACGTTGCTGGCTTTGGACGCAACCGTCGCCGCTCATCTCATCTCTTCTCTTTCAGTTTGATTGTTTTTTCTTATTTTGTGTTTTTTTGATTTTCTATTTGTAGATCTAGATTTTTCAGTTTTTGGTTTTCGTTTTTTAAAATTTTGATTCAAGTTTATTCATTTTTTTCGATTTTGTATTGTGTTCTTCTTCCTTTTTTTGGTTCAAAAAGGAGGTATTGTGTTCTTCAATTCTCATTTTTTTTGGGTTTTTGTTTCCCTTTTTTTTAGTGTTTTTCGATTTTGTTTTAGGGTATTTCGACTTTGATTTTTTTGCTTTTGTTTATTTTCGATTTCGTTTTTTGCTTCTGTTTATTTTCGATTTCGTTTTTTGCTTCTGTCTTCTTTTTTTTTCAATTTTTGTGATTTCAATTACTGTGTTTCTTTTTAAAATTTTTTAGATTTTCGAAATTTCATATAAAAATCAAAATGCTTGAGTTTGTTTTTTTTTTGAAATTTATGGTTGCAATCAATTGATTTTTTGGGGGATTTGCGATTGATTTTTTTTGCTAGTTATTGTTTGATTTTCAATTGATTTTTTTGGTTCATTAGTTCGATTTCTAGTAGATTTTTTTTCCTAATATCTCTACCAAATTATAGTTATTTGTTCTATTTTGCAGATTTGTTTTAGTTGAAGTATTACTGAATTAATACAACTCAAGCAATATACAAAAGCCATCAAACTTGATAGTGGGAAGGTATATTTTTGTTTAAGGCTATGATTTCAATCTAACTTTTTATCTTCCCACCCAATAATGATTTCTGTTCTTCAATTTTTAATTTTATTTGTTTTTCTACTTTTTCAGGTTGCATTTTAGACTTTGGATGTATATATATGGAGAAAATTTTGAAGATTAGAGATTGGAGTTTGTATTTTTGAATTGTAATAATATTTAGGGTCTTAGCCTCTTAGACAATGAAYTTTYKTRTG
>SNQN01003294.1:0-18402 GCA_008642245.1 Bassia scoparia | reverse complement strand
AGTAGTAGTAGTAGTAGTAGTAGTAGTAGTAGTAGTAGTAGTAGTAGTAGTAGTAGTAAGAGCATGATATTTCGGATTGTGTTTAAAAATACCATGTTTACTACGTGTGATCATTTGATGAAAAGGAGTTGGGTTAGGTGGAGAGACATGTGGTGAAATAGGTTAATTCGGCCCAGTATGGGGCCCAAGTGGAGAAATCGGCTCAGCAAGAGGGGCTGAAAAAAGAGGAGTGGAAAAAGAAGGAAGATGAAAAAAGCAACCAGGCCCAGTAGACCGAGGAGAAGGGTCAGGCCCAGTAGGCGCTGGGCTTCCAGCGGTTGAACCAGAAGGAGAGGTAACCGGCCCATTGGGCGTTGGGTTGCCAACGGTTGAACCAGAATGAGGAGCCGACCCATTGGGCGTTGGGCTTGCAGTGGGTGAACCAGAATGAGGGTTTTGGATGACTTGTGAACTAAGAGTGTGTTTCCAAGATGGATTTTTAAGAATGGAATTAAATTCTCCTAGAAAATCATAAGAAGTTGGAGACGGAGAATTAATTTTAGCAAACGGAAACACGAACTCGTCAAACCAAACATGCTTAGCAATTATTATTTTATTTGTTGACATATCATTACACTTGTAACCCCGATGATTAGAAGGATAGCCAAGAAATACACATGGAGTTGAACGTGACTGGAGCTTGTAAATTTTGGAAGAAGGAATAAGAGGAAAACACAAGCAACCAAAAACACCAAGATGTGTATAGTCGGGAGTAYGGCGGTACAAAATCTGAGTGGGAGARTTGTAGTCGAGCAATTTAGTAGGCAATAGATTATGAAGATAGGTGGCCATGGCCAAAGCATGATGCCAAAAGGAAGGGGGCATAGAGGCATGACATAAAAGAGTCCGAACAATATTATTAATTGTTTTTATCTTACGTTCAGCGTTGCCATTCTATGGAGAAGTGYGAGGACAAGAAAAACGAAAAACCATGCCATATTTGTGACAAAAATTAGTGAAAGGTTTATTATCAAATTCACGACCGTTGTCACACTGAAAAGCTTTGATTTCGCGTTCAAATTGAGTCTTAATATACTTCCTAATTCGAAGAAAAAGATCAAATACTTGGGACTTGCTAGAAATAGGAAAAGTCCACAAAAAATTTGTATAATCATCAAGAAAAAGAACATAATATTTATGACCCTGAGAACTCAAAACAGGAGATGTCCACAAATCACTATGAACAATGTCAAAAGGCATAGCAGTATGAGAAATTGAATTATTAAAGGTATTTTTATTAATTTACCCAAAGGGCAAGAATAACAAGGTGTAGGAGACCCTTTATTACATTCATTAAAATTACTACTACGCAAAGAACGCAAAATATTATTTCCTAGATGACCTAATCGTGAATGCCACAAATTAGGGGAGACAACACTAAAAGGAGAAGGAAAGGAAGACGGAAAGGCTTGAGAGTTGATGGAGAAAGGATAGAGATCACCACTGCTATTACACCTCACTAGATTTGTAATCCCCCGTAATTTTCSGATATTGATAATTATATTTTCTTACAAATATAAAACAATTATTTCACAAAACAATGCGATTTATTTAAATCCTATTTAATTTTTATTATCTTCGCTTAAGATATATTTTATAAATTTATTTTTAGTTGGTTTTATTTTATTTTATCMAAAAAAAAGATATTCAAATCTATCTAAATAAAACCTAATTTATTAAAAAGGGTTTTAATTCCCCTTACTCCTTCATCACTATTCACGCCACCTTCACCCCCATTCAGTCTTTCAAAACAAAAAAAAAGAGTGAGAGGGAAGCCGAGACAGAGACACGAGAGAGAGAGAGGGAGCTGTTGTACTAGTGGTGCTGCTGCCTGCGACGGTTCGTCGGAGCCACTGTTGTGCGTTGTTGCCGCTGCTGTGTCATTGCTGCTGTGTCGTGGTGTCATTGCTGTTGTACTGGTGGTTGCTGCACTGTTGTTGCGTTGTTGGTTGTTGTTGCGTTGTTGCATGGCTACTGCTGCCCCACCGCCGACGACGCTGCCCCATCGTGGCCCCACCGCTGACCACCACAGCCACCTTCGGTCCTCTCTCTCTCTCTATCCTTCTCTTCTTGATTTCTTCTTCCTTTCCCATGTTTTAATTGATTTTTGATGTTAAAAGTTTATAATCAATCACTTATACAATTATTTTGAATATGTTGTTAGTATTACTAACTTGTTTTGATGATTTTAATTTGAATGGAAATTTCAGATTTGTTTAATTATAAAATTAGGGCTTTAAATTGGGTGTTTTGAATAGTTTGATGCATTTAATGGTTGTTTTGTGATGTATGAGTTGTATGAAATCAAAAGTTGATTTATTTATGACTGTAAACACAAATTTTCAGATTGGTTTAAGAGTAATTGGAAGTTTTGATGAATCTAATCATGTTTTTAATATGAATTAAGCTTGTTTATGACTTATAATATATTATACAAACTTAGACTTTGTGTTACGTAAGTTTTTAATAATTTCAGAATTTCGTTGAATATTTCGAAGCTATGAGTATTTGAAAATAATGGGTTTTCACAAATCAACGGCTTAATTTATTTTACCAATGTGATGCAAATGTTTTTGGAGTTTTTAAAGGTTTTGCATTAAGGGAATTTTCAGAATTACTCAATGAATTAAAGTGTCGAAATTTCTTATTGAAAAATTAGATTTTCATGATTTTTCAAGCAAGACTATAGTTATATTATTCAACTATCAAATAGGGGTTTTGTGAGGAATAAAAATATTATTTGAATGGTTTTCGAGGCTTATTAAGCTTCTTAGTATTGCTGTAAATTACGTGCTAAGTGTATTGATTCGAGTTTGGTAATATGATTAGGAGGAGACTTCGTAGAGGTCGATTTCCGAGTTTTGGATTGCTTTTCATTCAATCGGCTCAAGTACGTACTACTCGCGAAATCCTTGATGTATATGTGTGTCTTAAGATTATTGAGAACATAGAGGCATGGTTAGAAAACTACCATGGATTGTTTGGTAGTCCGAATAAGTCTTTTATTTGTGTATTAGATTTATAATTGTGGAATTGTGGAATTGAGGAATTTGGTTTATTTATGAGGTTTGATATGAATTTTGTAGGTCAATTGTCTTTAATAAGTTGGTTTGGTCTTTTGATGGATTAAGTGGAGTCAAGTGTACTTGCTTCATGAGGTTATTTATAATACATAGATGAATTAAGTGGAGTCAAGTATATTGCTCATGAGGTTATTTTATTACTCGTTCATGATATGGGTGTTGAATCGAGTAAGGAAGTATTCAAGTCTTAAGACGAGGTTAGTTGGCTTCCAACATGTTTATTAATTAAAGAATGGTTTGTGTGTAAAAGAATTGCAATGTGGTTTGTGGTCTTGATTGTGAGTATATGACTTGTCAAATAATTAGCAATTATAATAAAAGATGAATGAGCAATAAAACTTGGATTTGTGCACGTCTAGAGTATTGACAATCAGGGGTTGGGTTGCAATTTATTCGCTTCCTTCCTAGGGTCGTCCTGATCAAGCGTCTCTTTATATTTATTTAAAAACGGATTTTATCCAAAATGGGGTTAGTTTGAGATCTCATCTAACTATGGTGACGGAGTCGCCCGTTCGCCATCTGGTTTATTGAACTTTTTGATGCCTTTCGATGGGGAGGCATGGGGGATGAACTATGTCACCTTGTGTGCCTGGTTCGAATTGTGGCACTCGTGTTGGTTGAATTGTGGCACTTGTGTGTCTGGTTGAATTGTGGCACCTCGTGTGTCTGGGATTGGACAACCTTGTCTGTTGCTCATATCATAGCAAATGTAATCAATATATTGAGTCAATTATTGGAGTCGAGTAAGCTAATCTGCAGGTACACTCTAGTCAACAAGAGTAGTTTGATGAATTTGGGATTGTATTGTTTTGGAGCAGCTGTATGTAATATTTAGTTTGAATGGTTTTGGTTTGAGTTTGGGATCAGTTGTATATATGTATATATGTTGTTAAGTGGTTATGAACACCACAGTTGGGTTTTCTTTTGTTTAAAGCAGGTGTCGTAACTCGGTATGTCCAGTTTTTAGGGAGATGATGTCCGTTTATTTTCTGATTTCGTAATTTGTATGTACTCAGCTTTGCTGATTGTGTGGCTTTGTGTTGTTTGTGTCGTCCACGCTTTTCTGCCTTTTGGTGGACCTGTGATGATCCTTATTTCATTTGAAATTATGGGGAGCAGATTTCTCACAGGTTTAGCAATAAAGTAACTAAGACTTGGATGGAAGGTCTGAGTGGAGAGCCGACGTACCTTGATAGTTTTTTACGTATCGTTAGACTCTTCAGAACGTTTTGATATTTCGGAATTTGCCTCTCGCTCTCTCTCAAAGAAAAAGGGATTTTGCCTTGATTTGCAAATAAGGGCCGTAATGGTTCCAACTTGTTAAACAAGTTTTACGTATTGGGATTTTAATACCTTGGTTTGAAATGTTTGCGCTAACTTGATTTCTGCTGCAATTTGTGATTTTAGCCTAAACGTTTTAACACGTGGCGGTGACATGCCAATGATTCTCCGTATTTTAGTTTATTTATTTCACAGGTAAAGGTGGAGAATTATTGGGGTGTTACAAGATTGCTCCCCGTCCGCAAATCCTTCAAAGAAAACCCAAAAGGATCAAACTCAATGGAGACATTATTATCAGTAGTGAATTTGCGAACAGAAATAAGATTTTTGACTAGTTTGGGAACATGAAGAACATTATTGAGTTGTAGATTATTTTTGTGAAGAGAAGAATGGCCATAACCCTTAATTGGAACGATGCTACCATCACCAACAATCACAAAAATTTTAATATGATTACTCAAACGAAAATAGGGAGATAAATTACCTTCAGAATTTGGTCATATGAGAAGTTGCTCCCGTGTCCATATAATATGATGGATCATTAACGGACATGGTGTACATAGCTTGTTCAAGATTCATGGGCAAATAAGAAGCAATACCATTTGAAGGATGAGCAACGAAGTGGGCTTGCGGTGGACAAGGCCCAAGAAGACCAGCCTGCTGATTAGCAGGCCCATGTTGTGAATTTGTCCAAGTTGTTGGACCGGGCCCAGAAGTGGGATAAGGGCAAGGTGGGATAGCCGATGAATGTTGAGGCCAATAGGCCCAAGGAGGAGGAAAATTCCAACCTGCATGCTGCTGTTGCGTCACTTGTGAGGAACCAGAGAACCCACGTCGTTGCTGCTGAGACCCACGCGGCTGCTGCTGGTGCCCCCGAGTTTCCGCGGTTTCTAAGCCGTACCCATGGTATTTCTAAATCCTAATCTGTGYCCTCTAATTTCATTACTAGTATTAATTGTAATCACGTTGGTTACTTTGCTTAATCATGGTTTAGCATTTGACTTTTTTTTTATTAAATCTAATCCTCAAACACGATTTGTATCCTGACTCTCTCATTGTCACTCATTCACTCTCACAGCAGTCTCTCTCTGCAACTTTCTTCTTCAAYTRGTTTAATGTCGCTCAATTCATATGCTTCAACATCTCGTTCTCCTTCAATTTCTCCTTGTCAATGGGATTTTATTCCCCCAAAATGTGATTGCAATCCTCAATTGGAGTGTAAATTGAAGGTGTCGAAATCTTATTTGAACCCTAGTAAAGCTTATTGGAAGGTGTCGAATTTATGGAGAATTATAGTTTTGGGTTTCTTAATGGTGATGTTTTTTATGAAGTTGAATTGATGTTGGGTTTTGAAGGGGTTTGAATTTTTTTTTGGTTTCATTAACATACTGATTTGGGGTTTTGACTTTTGAGGGCTTTTTTATGTACTCAAATGGTGCCTGTAATGGAGATGGGCAGATGGCCATGAATTGGTGCGTGTACTTTTTTGGTTTGACTAACAAAGTGTAATGGAGATTAGACATGTATTAGTGCCTGTACTGATTATATTTAGTGAAATAAAATTGGTTTTGGTATCATTTGGTTGGCTGATGTTTTAGTACCTTGAATAATATTAGTTGTTTGCTTCTTACAATTTGTATACCTGTTGGTTGTCTGCCTGGTTTAGCAACATAACTACTCAAAAATATGAATACTACTCAGAAATATGAATACTAAAACAAGAAATACTCAGAAATATGCCTGGTTCAGCATTAACTTCAACATTTTGTTCTGTTTTGGTATCATGAAATACGAATACTAAAACTTTTGCTACAAATTACAAAAAATGAAAACTGCTCAGAAAATGTCAGAAAATTTTGTTACCAATTACACAATAAATAKAAAAGTTTGAAATAAGTCTGAAAATGTTGCTACTCAAATTACACTAACTTTTCATAAAGCAGCAACCAAACTTGTAAACCAAATTGCCAAATCACTGGACGAAATATGCACGAAATTTGTTAGGGTTTGATCGAATGACGGTTAGCACGAAACAGAGCATGAAGTTTTGAAATTCAATGGGATGTCAACAGTCATAAGGTGTTAATTTTTATTTTCCTTTTTTTTCTGTTAGTTAACCATGAGTTAACCACACTTACTTAATGAAACTTATTAATGGGCACCGTTAATAATAGTAATGAAATTAGAGGGCATAGATTAGGATTTAGAAATACCATGGGTACGGCTTAGAAACCGCGGAAATTCGGGGGCATACCTTAGAAAAACCCTAAATTTTTTTACATCTCCTATATTCTTCAACTATAGTATTATGCCCGTGAAATACATAACTTATTATAAARWTATATATAGATAAGTATGCATGGAAATATTAAATCTACCGAGGTAGCTAATTAATACTCTGTAATTAGTTATTTACGTAACAAAGTTCTCTATCGTACTCAATATTATAGATTAAACACTCAAATAAAATACCGACAAAATATGTGTATATATATTACATATACTATCTTTTCGGAATATTTTTATATACATTAACCTCCTATTTTGTAGTCTAAGGTTGTAACCTAGTATACTACTCCGTAGTACTTAATGCACGTAATGCGCGCGTGCATGACAAAGAAATAAATGTTTATAAATTTTGGATGTTTTTTATGTGTACCACCCGGTTCACCCTATTGGGCTAATCCGGATTCGAGGATCAATTCTGGGTGGTTAGGTTCCAGTCCTCTCTCAATTGTTTTTGCGGGGGATCGAACCCAGGTTTTTCCTAGTTACCAAGTGGAGTCTCAATCACCACTACACCAACTATCAATTGGTAATATAAATTTTGTATGTTATTCTAATATACGCCAACAATTCGATGGGTTTTTAAGTTGTTCATTGATCGTTTAATTTATATTAATGTATGGTGTAAATATATTTCAATCAAATTTTAAATAATAATACGTTAACATAATCAGAAACAATAATATAGAAAGAGAAAATAATATTGAAAAATAAAGATTTTATGAAAAAATTACAAACGATAATAAAGATTAATCAAATTGATAACGAAAATCTTAAGTGCACAATAATATATAAGTGAAATTTAGCAACCATGCTTAGAAGGGCCACAAAATTTGACACATTAAAAGTGGATGTAAAGAATAAAAGGTAAACACATATTGATGATCATGAAAGCTTCTCTAACGATGATCATGAAGTCTTTTTAAAGTTGCAAACCTAAAATTAGAAGAAGAATAAAAAAGAAAGGGATTTGTAGACTCGCCCGCCTTAGCAAGGGCGTTGAACTCAGCTTCAGTGTCATGGATTGAGCCATGGAATCCGCATGTGAATGCGTTGGGTGTGTCGTCGAATTGAGGGGATCGCCACGTGCATATAGATTATTCACGGACGCCGAAACATTGTGCCAAATTAATGCCCACGTCCAATCAAGTAACCAGTCGTGGGTTCGGGGACATGGTACGAATCAGATCAACCCAATTCGCCCGCATGTAGCGGCCTCTACTCGGTCTCATTGTATTCCATAAATCATAACAATTGAATTCAAAGAGCTATTGATTTGACTTTGAAAGTGCATTGATTACTAGTGGTTCTATTATAAACAAACAAGACTTCTACAATGAATAAGGCGGTCACTTGATTGTTAGTCAATGTTAATAAGGTGCTTAGAAAACCGTCGTCCATGATTATCTGACTTTAATGTGAAAACGATTAAATTCCGGTCTTGTTAAACAATATATACAAGTGTGATTGAATATATATACTAGACATGAAAAACAAAGGTTAGTAAGGCATAATAATATGTATATATGTCCTCCTCACCTTGTCACTGCAACAATCAAATCGTTAAATAAGAACAAAACTCAAGGGAATGTCCTTCGATTGAATTGCTATTGAGACAAGCAAACGCGTTAGTATTGACAAATAGTAATTGTATAATAATGAAAGCAAAAACCATGGAAACAATGAAAATTGAATAAAAACCTACATATTTACATGAACGATTAAGAGGTGAGTTTCTACATTGCTTTAATTGAATTAAAACTCAAATAATGGTTAGTCAAATTAAAGTGACAAAAGAATTAAAAAAGAGTGAAAGAAAGTTTTTGTGAGTAATCTCAGATTTATACCCTTATTTCGCTTGTTGATTCGAAGAATCGATGCTTTGAATTGAAATCGAATGTGTTTTGAGTGTTTTGAGATGTTTTGATGTTCTTGTGACTTGAGTCTGTAAATTGTGAAAGTTCTGAGTCGTGAATGTGCGTATTCAAGTCGTGTCTCGAACTGAGCAAGGCAGGGAGTATTTATATCACGAGCAAACGAGGCAGGAAAAACCATGCGTAATAGTCTGAAGACGAGCGTATATACGCAGGTGAGGAGCGTATATACGCTCATCCAGCGTATATGCTTCTCAATTGGGATGATTTTTTGGCAAATTCGTTGTGGCAAAGGTGAGCGTATATACGCTCAAATGGAGCTATATCACGCACATGGTTGAGTAGATTTTTTCCAAAAACTCGATATATTTCGATTTCCTCGATTTTATCGTGATTTCCTTGATTCGACGTACCTAGACACCCTTGCTCTCCAAGCAAGATTTCTAGAATGTTCTAGAAGGTTCCACGTATTTCCGGAGTATTTTCTAATTATTCACGTATTTTCTGCGTATTCTGCGTATTTAAACGTTGCAAAATTCATAGAAAATCATAGAAAATCAGAAATAATTTAAAAATATTGGCGGATTCAGAAAAATGTGACGCACATGATGGAAAACAAAAACCATGAGAATCGCCAGCGTGACTTGTTTGAAACCTTTGAAAACCTTGAGTTTATCGAAAAAAACCGAAGAAAATATGTTTGCCTTGTAAGTCTTTGCTCAATAGTTCCGAGTACGAGCTCACGATTTCCAACTTTCGTGAGTTCAAAGCATCTTTCCGAGTCGAAACAACGCGAGCGCGGTATATTTCATCACGGATTACTCATTTGGGGAGACACATTTCAGGTTGTCTACAGAAGCCCCCACTTTGACTGAGTCTGGAGAGACGATAGTTTCGTAAGACGAAAGTCAATATTCGATTCGGACGGAGAGCAACTCAAGACGTTCTCGACCCTGAGTTACCCTTTTTCGCCGGTACCTGCAAAACAAAGTTAGTTTTACCTGTAGCGTGTCCCATGCGGTTCGATGTGCTTGTATGTGTCTGACCTTGAGCGGTCATTTCCCGCTCGTCTGATTGGGAGAAATGCAGGTGCGTCCCATGCTTTCCGAAGAAATGAGCATTGACTTGAAAATGATAGCCCTAATTCAGGATAAGGACTACCTTGGTGACGACATAGGTCTGTTTTTATGTCTAGCGAAATTTGCATGCAATGTTGACTTGTAACTTGTGACTTGATATTGAGAGAGAGGCAGGAGTCATTGATTTTGAAGAGTCTTTGAATTTGGAAGGCTTGTCTAGTCTGGTTTTAGACATAGTTTGAAAGGTCATTGAATTTGAAAGGGTTGTCTAGGTTGGTTTTAGACATGGTTTGAGAAGTCATTGAATTGAAAGGGTCTTGTCTGGGTCTGGTTTTAGACATGGTTCTGAGAGAGTCATTGAAGGAGTCTTGTCTGGGTCTGGTTCAGACATGTTTGAGAGAGTCATTGAATTTGAAAGAGTCTTTGTCTAGTCTGGTTCTAGACATGATCTGAGAGTGTCTTTGGATTTGAAGGAGTCTGTCTAGGTCTGGTTCAAGACATGATTTGAAAACTTGTCTAGGTCTGATTCTAGACATGGTTTGAAAGTGTCTTGTCTAGTCTGATTCTAGAAATGATTTGAATGAGCTTTGAATTTGAAAGAGTCAGTCTAGGTCTGGTTCTAGACATGATTTGAAAGTGTCTTGTCTAGTCTGATTCTAACATGATTGAATGAGCCTTGTCTAGGTCTGATTCTAGACATGATTTGAAAGTGACTTGTTCTAGGTCTGATTCAGACATGATTTGAAAGTGACTTGTGTAGTCTGATTCTAGACATGATTTGAAAGTGTCTTTGAATTTGAAGAGGTCCATTAGAGTCTGTTCTAGACATGGAAGACAGTACTAGAGTCTAATCCTAGTACCGGTACCATTAGAGAGATGTATCATTTGAAGAGTGACTTAGAGAAAGGTGACATTTGGACGAGACTGTGACCTGAACTTAACATTGACGAGACAGTGACTTTGATTGGAGAGAGACAGGGTCCAAAAGTGATTTTTCATTTCTTGATAGCAAAAGACTCGAAACAGTAATAGGCCTTAGGAGACAAGACCCCCAACTGGAAATTAAGGAGCCATGATGACAACAGCAGCCCCCAGCGAGACTTTGAGACAATTAGTTTACGGTCTTAGAGTTCAACATACGAAGTGGTATAGATTGTGGTATGGTGAGTTCCCCAAACGAATGTACTGACCCAAGTCAGGTGGCTTTACTTCTTTGGATAGAGTCAATGAGTCCTTGAAGTGACCAAAGAATAGGCTATGGTTCGAGAAATAAAAGGGTCAAATTTGTGACTAGGGTCAAAGATGTGGCTAGACCGAGGTTGGCTAATATATTGGTTCAAATGAGTCTATGTGAGTTCTAAACTGGCAAAACCATAATCGAATTCTTAGCAAGTCAAAGCACTCAAAAGGCCTCAAATATTTAATGTTAATGCGGCGGTCACCTCGAAGAGGCTTCTACGTATCCTTACGGAATCAGACCATCGTAGTTCTCTGGTGATTGAACAAGTCCTCGTGTGAGAGGGCTTTGTGTTGTAATGTGGGGCTGTGGTTTGAGGGTTGAAAAAGGCTTGATGATGACGAAGCGAACCCACGGTGCGCAGATGTGCTTTTTAGACTTTTGCTTTTTGTTGATTGGGCTTTGAACTTTGGATTTGATTTGAAAAATGATTTGCATTTGTGAAAACTTTTGATATGACTTTGATTTTTGCTTTCTTCTTTCCCATTTTATTCTTTTTTTTTCTTTCTTTGCACGTGTCTTTTCCTACGCCCCGTTTGGTCAAGGTAGGTTAGTAGAATGATGGATGATGAAGAAAATAGCTAATTGATAGTGTTTGTGCTCAAAAGTTGCAAGGGGTTTTTGATTTGATGTGACAAAGGAATAGGAAGGAGAGTTCATTTTGTGGAGCTGTAAGAAGGCCTCTCTGGGGCATGTTCAAATTAAGTAATTGAATCAAGATTAGATTAAACAACAATTGTGGCCAATGAGTGTTGAGACTTGCATAGATTAGAAACAATATTGCCAAAATGAATCATTTTATTGATGAAAGAAAATTTGGACATACATGCTTATTTGAAGAAACTACATAGACTCAAAAGACAACATTGAAAAGAACATAGTGCTAGACTAGGATCTGATGACTCAAACTGGAGAAGACGCATGGATTTAACCCACGCCTTGGGTGACTCATGTTTAGCAAGTGTGTTTGGATGTTGAATCTTATCCTTCGCCGCTGGAGGAACTGGGAGGCGACCATCTTTCAACCATGTCTTGAATCCTGTGCTCAAAACTATGCAGTTCTCAGTGGTGTGACCCCTTCCTTGTGAACTTACAATAGGCATTGGATTCCATTTCTAGATTTCTTATCATCTGCAGGGTCTGGAGTGGGTTCCAATAGGAGCAGCGCACCTTTTGCAGTTAGTCTATACAAAGGCCTGTCATAAAGTCATACAATTGAAGAAATGTCCTTGTGGTCCTCGGACCTGTTGTTGAAAGAGCCAGGATGGTTAGAAGAGTTGTCATTGGTGATGGCTGATTTGAATAAGTGGTTGCGAAAAGGAGGAGCCACCTTTCTTGTTAAAGCCCCACCGTTACCTTTTGCAGTTAGTCTATCAAAGGCTGCTCATAAGTCATACCAACTGGACGAAATTCTTCCCTTGGTGGTCTCATAGCCTGTTGTTGAAAGAGCGATGGTTAGAAGAGTTGTCATTGGTGATTGGCTGATTTGAAGTGTTGGAAAAGGAGGAGCCACCTTTCTTGTTCAAAGCCCCCACCGTTACTTTAGACTTCTGGGCTTGAACATCTCCTCAACTAGGAGGCACCTTGTAGAGCCCGTGAAATGAAATGACAAATGGGTTGAACTTGAGTGGCTCTCGATTACTTGGCTGAAGGTTCTTGATGACCATCGATCGAACTTGATCTTCTCATTCGGTGAGTTGGTCATTTGAGCGCCTTCTCCTCCACCTATTAAGGAAAGTAGAGAATTTCTCTCTCACCTTGCTTGGTGCCTCTGTTCACGGAGACAACAGGAAGCTGGGAATTGTACCTGTACTGCTTTAGAAACTCTGTTTGATATATTCCAATCATCAGCTTGGCTTGATTCAGAGTCTTAAACCACCTGGATGGATGGGTGTCAAAGTAATAGGGAACACCGAAGTGAATAGCTCTTTGCTCATTCCCTTGAGGACATTGAGATGTTGAAAGTGCGGAGGTGTCCTATGGGTCTTCAGTTCCCTTGAACTTGGCAAATCAGTGATGACAAACTTCTTGGAAGCTGGCCCTTAATCTCATAATCAGCAACACGAGGCCCTGTAACTGAATTTTAGGACATCCTCTTGACCATCTCTTCTAGTTGCTCTACGCTTTTTTCCGTCTCAGTCTTGAGAGGAAGTGGTGTTTCAGCATCGTCTTTCCCTCCCGTCAGACTCGAGAGGTTTTTCCTGGGGGTCGACTTTTCTTTCAGCTCCCCAATCTCTTTTCTTGGGCATCAAGGCGAGAATTCACCGACTCGACTTCGAGAATACGTTAAGCTGTTGTCGATGTTTGCCATGGAAGTGTCTTGGTGATCAAAGAGCGCTGGGCTTGGCTTCTTGTATCTTCTAGCCCAGAGACAAGTTGCGAGTCTTGCTATCTTGCTGAAATCAAGAATTACACTTTAGAACCCAGAAACAAATGATGAAAACTCTTAGAACAAACTAACTCAGTTTTGAGGTTTTGACTTAAGGAACTGAACTCGAAAGTAGACTTGAATGGGCTAGACCTAAATTGATTTAAGGTGCTAGACTCGAGAAAGATCAAACTAAGATGGGCCTATTTCAGAATTAAGACCTCTAGACCTACGAGACACTTGAGGTGAAAGAATGGCCTAGGTGAATTTATGAACGAACCTAGTTCAGTTTTAGGTTCTTAGATTGAAGTTGAAGCGAACCTAATTCAGATGATTAAGGACTCTTGGGTTGAAATTGAATTGAATTGAAATTGAAGCGAACTAATTGAATTGAACCTATTCAGATATTTAAGGACCAAAAGGTCGAATCTAAGTCGATTAAGACTCTTGGATTGGAATCGAACCTAAGTCAGACTCTAGTATCGAATGGAGTTTGAAATTGAATTGGATTAATTGGGGCCTAATGGATCAACAAACTTCATGTCTTGAACCAAAACCATACATTAAGGACTGGGATAAGGGATGGCTTAGTTAAGAATTTGGACTGAACAAAGAGTCACAAGTTAACAGCACATTGATTGAAACACAAACAATTTATTCACTTAAGGTCAGGATTAAGTGAACTATAATCGCTTGGTTAAGTCTGATAGTGTACCATGCCTAAGAGTAAGCTGGTCCAATTTCACCACCACAATATTGGTGATGTATGGCCGAGATACCCTTATATACACGCATCTAGTAACACGTGCATACGCATGGGCGGGATAGGACTTACTTAGCATGTGATCAATTAACCACATGCACCCAAGATAAAATCCCCCTTAAGGTGATCTGACATAGAACATGCCCATATTGAGACCAAGGAGCCTAGGACATGACCCTTTCGAAGGTCACAAGCAAATTCAATGATTATGAATATGAACAACGAGATCTTTCAATGTCTGCCACGTCACAAATGTGTGATTTCCCAGTGAAGTCGCCAAATACTGTAGGCTTCGTCCCGCTTAGCAGGGCTGAACCTCAGCTTCAGGTCAATGGATTGAGCCATGATGCCGCATGTGAATCGCGTTGGGTGTTGTCGTCGAATTGAAGGGATCGCCACCTGCCATATAGGTTTCTCAGGACGCCCGATAACCATTGTGCAAATTAATGTGTCCCACGTCCAATCAAAGTAACCAGTCGTGGGTTCGGGACATTGTACGAATCAGAGTCTGATAACCCAATTCGCCCCGCTATGTAGCGCTTACTTTCGGTCTCAGATTCGTTAGTTCCATAACATCATCGACAATGTAATTAAAAGAGCTAGTTGATTTGACTTTGAAAGTGCATTACTTCAGTGGGTTGCCTATTATAAACAACCAAGACTTCTACAATGATATACGCGGTCAACTAGATTGTTAGTCAATTTTAATAAAGTGTTAAAAACGGTCGTCGATGATTAATCTGACTTAAGTTTGACAAACGATTAAGATTTCAGGTTTTGTTTTAAACAATATATCAAGTGTATGAATATATATACAAAACATGAAAAACAAAGTTAGTAAGGCTAATAATAATGTATTATATTCTCACTCACCTTTCACTGCAATCACAAATCAAATCTTTAGAATAAGAACAAAATCAAGGGAATCGTCTACTCATTTGAATTGCTAATTGAGACAAGCAAACGCGAGTTAGTATTCACAAATAGTAATATGTATATAATAAAGCAAAAACCATGGAACAAGAAAAATATGATAAAACCTACTTTACAGAACGATGAAGAGGTGATTCTACATTGCTTTAATTAAATTAAAACTTCAAAATAATGTAGTCAAATTATAGTTACAAAAGAATAAAACGAGTGAAAGACAGGTTTTTGAGTAACTCAGATTATACCCATTATTTAGCTTGTTGTTCTAAGAGAATCTTTATGCTTTAATTGAGAATCGAATGTTTTTGAGTGTTTGAGAGGTTTGATGTTCATTGATTGGTTTTTAAATTGTAGAAAGTTTGATCGTTGAACTGATGCGTATTCAATCGTAGTCTCGAACTGAGAAGCAGGCTGTATGTATAGGCACGAGGCAAAACGAACGGCAGGAAAAAACCATTCGCGTATATTACGCTGAGACAACTATATACGCAGTGAGGAGCATTATATAACGCTCATTCCCAGCGTATATACGCTTCTCAATGGGGATATTTTTGGCAATATCGTCGTGGTGTGGTTGTGTGCAAGAGCTGAGCGTAATACGCTCAAATGGATGCGTCTATATACGCTCAATGGTGAGTAGATTTTCCAAAACCTCGAGATGTATTATTTCATTTCCTCCGATTTTATTCGTGAATTCCCCTTATTTCGATCTACCGTAGACACACCTGCTCACCAAGCAAGGAATTCTAGAAACTGTTTCTAGAAGTTCCACGTATTTCCGGAAGTTTGTCTGAATATCACGTATTCTGCGTATCTTTTGCGTTATTTAAAGACGTATGCAAAATTCATAAGAAAGTCATAAGAAAAATCATGAAAATAATTTAAAATATTGCGGATTCAGAAAAAATGTGACCACATATGCGAAACACAAAACCCATGAGAATCGCCAGACGGGTGACTTGTTTGAAAACCTGAAAACCTTTGATTATCGAAGAAAACCGAAAGATAAATATGTTTGCTTGTAAGGTGACCTTGGCTCAATAGGGCTTCCGGGTACGAGCTCACGTATTCCAACTTACGTAGTTCAAAGCTCATTTCTCCGCATGTCGAAAACAAAGCGAGGCGCTCTGGGTACTATATTTCATCACTTATGTACTCATATGGGGGATACCACATTTCAGGTGTGTACAGATTTATTTAATAGGTAGTGTGAAATGGAATATGATTATTATTACACTAATTGTGAGTAATAATGAATATTATTTTGAAAAATATGTATAAAATAATGTATTATAATTAATGTTTCGGAAATATGATGATAATTGATAAATTTTATTAAAATCTAAATATTTAGGAAATATGTGAATTAATTGATTTTTAGAGGAAACTAGTACTTTACACTGTCAAACATATTGACTAATCTTTCATTTAAATAGACTTCTTGATTATTCAATCATCAATTCCTTAATCAACCATTACAATATTTTCCGTAAATTACATTATATGCACAAAATTCGCCGGTTATTAACGATGAATTTTATGCACAGTCACTAATAACGTGTAGAACAGATATGATAAAGATTACCGGTCGTTTTTTATAGGACGCTAATTATCGATCTGTTTTGTAATAAATATACACGACCGTTATTGATAAGGTTCTACCGGCACCGGTTTATTAAAATGGCGCACGAACAGATAACACGATAGTCTATCGGGCGACATTCTCGATCCGTAGTGCAACGGTCCCTGGGTAAAGTAATTTTTAAAAGAAATTAAGTCACACATATGGGATCGACCACTAGTACGTGGATTATTCACTAAGTTATAACTCTCCTATCTCTCTCCTTTTTTATTCCCATTTCCTCATTACTTCTCCTCATTTCACTCTTTACTCACGTATCTCTCCTCATTTTGAGTTTCTGTCCATTTCCTCAGTTTCATCACTCTCTCTCCTCAAGCTCCTCTTTCACGCTTCTCGCAATCGACTCGAGCGTATTCGCAGCGCCCCAGCCTCGTCGGCCTCTCCTTCCTTCGTGTCGCCCTCCTCTCGCCGCTCCAGTTTGCCACCCATTCATTCTTAAGCCTTCTCATTGAGTCAATAAGTCTCTATCTTTTCAAATCTAGTTATTTTTCAATTTTTGTAATCTACGGTTTTTATGTTTTTGTTAGATTTCTATTTTTCGTTATTTTTTTTTAAATTTATGTTTTCAATTTTTTCATGGTCAAAATTATTTTTCAATCAAATTTCTCATTTTTAAAATTCGTTTTTCGTTTTCGAAATTTTGGTAAAATAATGTCGAATTTTGTTTTTTTCAAATTAGTTTTCGATTTATTCTGACTTATTTTCTCTCTAGTTTCGATTTTAGTATAAGTCTGTTTTTCATAATTTTTAAATATTTTCTTTTTCGTTTTTTTTGATTTTTCAAATTTAATTTTCTATTTTCTGACTTTTTTTTCTTAGTATTGATCTTAGCTCTTGGTTTTTACTTTCCTTTTTGATTTTCTCTGATTTTCTTCAAATTAATTCGAATTTTAATGTCTTGTGTTAGGGTTTTTTTTCTTTTTTAAAGATTATATTTCGAATTTCCTGTCAAATTTATATTTTCATATTTTTGATTTTTTTAAATTTTCTGATTTTTGATTTTTTTTTATACATTTCATTTTATAATTTTAATTTGTTTTGTTTATGTCAAGCGAAAATTTAATTGGAGTGGAAGATCTTTTGATGCACGAAGAATTGAAGATTTTTTGTTGTTGTTGCTATTTTGCTCATTGTGTTTTTTTCGTAATTTGGAGTGAATTTGTAACATCAATTCAATTACTTGTACATAACACTGCTATTTTTTTCGTTTGTTATTTTGTATATAACACTTTTTTTAAAAAAAATTCTGCCTCAATATTTTCAATTTGTGTTTTTTTTTTTATCATGTGTTTTTTTAGTATTATTCAATCTTCCATTAGAGTTATTGTTTATTGAAGGGTGAGAAAGAAAAGAAAAGTTCACTTTGACATATGTAAAGGAAAAAAATGTTTATGATTATGAGCATTACAAAATAAAAAAACAAAAATTGCAAATGATTTTAATTCAGGATTACCGACCGCTTGGCGGTCGGTAAAAGTCAACACCTAGACATTACCGACCGCCAAGCGGTCAGTAATCATGAATTACCAACCGCCAAGAGGTCAGTAAAAGTCAATAAACTCAGGGTGTTGACTTTTACCGACCGCTTGGCAGACGGTAATGCTGACTTTGACTTTGACTTTGACTCTGCCAAGCGGGTTGCGGTCGGTAAATACGGTCTGTAAAAGTTTACCGACCGTTCAACGGTCGGTAATCCGTTTTTACCGTCCAATGTTTTTTCGACCGCTAGTTTCCGACCGTTRACGATCRGTAATATGGTTACCGACTACTCCCGCGTTTTTACCGACCGTTTTTGATTTGTTTTGGGTGGTCGGTAATAA
>SNQN01003293.1:12407-34286 GCA_008642245.1 Bassia scoparia | reverse complement strand
TATATACGTTTATCACAATAAGATATATGGTGGTTGTTTGCTTAGGTTATTTAAGAGGGTTTTGATAAAAATGAAAAATGATGAAAGATGGTCCGCTACATCTGACCACATATTTTATATTACTGTACTTGATTATGCAGTAGGAACCCTGAGAAGGCTGATAATAGTTTTAGGTCCATGCTACAAGAGGGCATGGGCCTAAGCACGAATTTTCAACAAGACRCGACAGGGGGAGGTGGTGGTGGCGGTGGAGGAGTGACGATGTTTGGTGGTAGTAATTCGCCACAACTTCATCAGTGGAGGCCGGACAAATTATTTCCGAGCAATGAAGACTCAAACTCGGAGTTTAAGCAATTAGGCCGCGGATTTTCCCTAGACAACCAACCCCAATTTTCCCCTAGTACAGGTAGCTCGATTGAAAGCACGGTCACTTGCCAAGGGCTAACYGCGCCCTCRAGCTTCCAACTCGACTCCTCCTCCACCGCCTCGGTTTTTGGTAGCCCCTCTAGTATATTGCAAGGTCTCATGGGAACTGAACAACAGCATGCACATCCTCAACAACAATTTAATACTACTAGTAGTAATAACAATAACAATTATCAGACTAATTATTTTGCTTTGGGAGTTACAAATGATCATCAGGAGTCACAATTGCCATCTTCTTGGGCTAAAGTGCCTCAATTCCTTAGAGCTACTTCTCCTAAGCAGCAGCAGCAGCAACAACCGCCACAACAACAACAACAACAGCCCCTTCATTTCATCAACAACGCGCCTTATTGGAGTGGCTCCGCCCCTTTAACTGAGGTCAGGCCTAACTTCTTTTCGTCGTTGCAAGGAGCACAATTGCCTAACATGCCAACGTTCGAAGAGAAGCCCAAGGTAACTACTATTGGAAATCATAAACTAGGGTTTCGACAAAATTATATCCTTAATTATTTTCCCTTCCTTCTAATCCTTTTCTGTTTTTGGTGTGTAGACTACAATGGAGGTAAGAGATACAAGTACAATGTCCAAAAAGAACGGTCCAGAGACCAATACGAAACGAGGGAGGAGCGACGGTGCTACATCAACCTTGCCACCATTCAAGGTATGACTAAAATAATTCTACCACACTATGTCGTTTAATTGAAGGTTAACTTGGTCAGCCATGGTCAAGTGTTCATCACTTGCTACCCGCGCCTTGTGCTAAGTACGACCTTATGCTGATTAATTAGTGTTAATAACACACATACTATCTTAATTGTGATGGTACGTGATACATATCTTAATTGATTAGAGCTTCTCTCCCGGTCCCAAAACATCCTGAGATCCATTATCTTCCTTGCCCTAATGATCCTATAAACATCCAATTAAGAGAAGATGATAATTAAAAGAGTTGGCTAGCCTTAGCTACATAACTAGCAAGGTATTTTGTACGTTATTGATTGATTGCTGGTAAATCTTTTTACTAGGTAAGGAAAGAGAAGATGGGGGACAGAATCACTGCGCTCCAACAATTAGTTTCACCTTTTGGAAAGGTAATTTTTTTTTTTAATTTTTTTTCTCCATAAAATTCATGTATATTCATACCAGTTCATCATCATATCATCATAAATATATATTATGACGCGATTATTCTTGATTTAATAAGCCATTTTCTTAGAGTCGTAATAAAACGGTATAAATATATACGGAGTACATAAAATAAATAATGTATAATGCATAATAATGTACAAGTACTTATAACAAAGTATGATATAAATTTTTTTTGTAAGTAATCTGTGGTGCTGAATTGCCCAACATTTGTTTGAGATCAGCTTTAGTTTCTTCACTTTATAGCAAAAGAGCAAAGGCATGGCACTGATTGATGATTCATCATTTCATTCAAATGTCATTCTTTTGTTTTTGGGATCAATTTTTGGTCGAAAAAGGCTTGCTTTTTTATAATTTTTGCCAAGTGCACACTAATTAATATTGGTCCATATATGAATCATGGTATATTTCTTTATTTTTCTTGTGCCTTTTTCAGACTGATACTGCGTCAGTTCTCTCTGAAGCCATTGAGTATATCAAGTTCCTCCATGAACAAGTCAGTGTAAGTTGTCTTTTTTAAGAATTTTTTTTTATTTGAAAATATGATCAAATTAACCGTCATTTCTGGACGTTAGATAAGCAATAAATRTATTTTTCAAAAAAGTTATAAACATATCAAAATCACACGTTAATCAATGTAATTAATAGTAATCTTTCTAATATCTTCATTTTTAATTATCTTATCTAATGTATGCGTCACTCATTCGTTTTTTAGGCTTGAAAATATTACTTGCGACCCAAAAAAAATTAGGTCAAAAAAGTGTGATTTATTCTAATATAGAAAACATTTCTTTCATGGCATATTACAGGTTTTAAGCAACCCATACTTGAAAAGTGGAGGCTCCTACCAACAACATCAACCGGTATATATTCCCTTTAATTTTAACACTTGTTTAAGTGAAAGGAAATCTTAAAGAAATTCTTGTTTCTAATCTCTTCATTCTATCAATGATTGTGTGTATGTGTTTATTAATCAAATGTAGAGTAATGAAAAGGCGAAAATCGATCCAGACGGTCCAAAGCAAGACTTAAGAAGTCGGGGACTGTGTTTGGTACCAGTTTCTAGCACATATCCTGTAACACATGAGACCACGGTAGACTTTTGGACACCTACATTTGGAGGGACTTTTAGATGATGAGCCGAATTGAAGAAGAAAAAACAAACAAAAGTGTCGTTTTGATCTAAGAACTTATTCTTTATACGATGGTGAAAAAGAGAGAGAGGGAGTATATATATCTCATAGATGGAATAATCTCCGTCCCTATCCAAGTTGAAAGATCGGAGAGATTGAAAGATCGATCAGGGAAGAAAATGCGAGGGAAAAATTGATTAAAGAAGGATCGATTTGATACTAATTGTGTAGCTAGTGGTACTAGGAAGGACATGGGAGCAATGGAATTATTGAAGAAGATATGGAGGAAAGTTGAATTGTGAATATGAAGAAGAGAGGGGAAAAAAAAAGGAGAGGAATATGGCTTTCGATCCAAAGGATACACAAAAGGGAGGATTACATGGTCCAGTTGATCAAGTGCCAAGAAAAGAGAAAATAAAAATCATGGCTATTTTGGGGACCAAAGAGCAAGCCAAGAAGGCCATGATATGTTATTACTCATCATCTTTGTAATAATTGCATGATTATGATTACTTTTTTTTTAATTGTTTTTAGCTAAATTAAGGTCGGTAGAATTTCACACGCACTGAAAGAATATTAGGGAGACATATAGAGTGTTAAATTAGGGTGACTTCAATTAGTTTTGGATGAAGATGTTAGCACTTCATAGACGAATCGGCTGAAAAAAGATTTGTTTATCACAGAAAACTAGTTGAAAATCAGCATACATGCCTTAGAGTGCTAAAATCCTCATACAATTGTATGTCATTATATTGAACAATACACTGATTTCTTGTCTGTATTGATGATGATTAGATAAACRAAATTATTCAATTATTATACTAATTCTAAGCTATTCGTAAGTCAGTTGGTTCATTTTAATGGTAGACTTGCTTTGCGCCATTATGATGATTTCATTGAAACAAAATTGAATCATACACGAAGCTCACTCTACTATACATTGATGTCTAATAAAGAAACATGTAGCATAAGTAATAAGTAACCTTTTTCTGAGCACATGTATAAAATTTACTCATTCAACTTCTTGACAATGTAAATGATGATCTTAGTGATATAGGGTGATCAATTGGAATTTGGAATAATTGAATTCCATAATAAGAGGAGAGAGAAAGGGGAATGTGGGGGATGTCATTGGATTGGAAATCTAACTTTTAGATTTTTTAATGTGATAGGGAATATGTTAATGGAAGTGCGTTATGGGGTCCACTTTTTCAACTTTAAAGAGCTTTTTTTTTGTAAAAAATAAATACAATAAATATTTTAAAAAGATTAAAATTGTTGATTAATTTTTTCATAAATTAGAGAATGAAAGGAGAGAGCTAGTGTAATTGCCGAAGGAGCCCATCAACAATGCTTTTATGCTTTTCATCGAATGGTCACATTGAGGAGCGTCCATTGGAAGGCTTCATTGGATGGACTAATTTATAAAACGATATTGCTAACGGACGTCCAGGCGTTGTTAAGGTATAAATATATTTACTAAATGGTTATAAATCTTGAAATGTATGACAAAATCACACGTTAAATGATTGTAATTAATGTTTAGATTTTTTAACATTTCTATTTTAAGTTACCTTATCCAAGCCCTGGGAGCTTTTTTTTGCCTTTATAAGAGTTATGCTAAATACAACGATAATAATTACCATAAAAGACATAAATACATTATTTTAAATGGGTAAAAAAAATTGTAAGTTCAAGACATAACTATGCAATAATCGTTGTGTAATAATGATTAATTATTAGGTATATTTTTCGTTTTTAACTTCTTAATATAGACCTTAGGGTTGCATATAGTTTTTTCTTTATAAAAAAAAAAAATTACAATCAAAGTCTTTAGTTTGACTTTTCATCTATTATTACTTGTATTTTAAAAATCAAAATTATTAAATGTAAGGATGGCTAACCCTTGAAAAGTATTTGTAAATATAATTAGAAAGTGGTTTGTTTTGTTTTTATAGATAAGAAAGAGGAAAAAACAAGCTACTTCTATTTTCTATATGATGTTTTTATTCAATATAAGAGGGAGGCTATATAAGAACTCTTATTGATTGTTTTCCATATATGTTACAATGTGACATCATTTATGTAACAAAATACAAGTAGGCTAGGTAACATACACAATACATGAGAGGAGGGTTGGCTGAGTTGGTCAAGCTCTCGAATTTTAGGTGAAGAGACTGAGTACTTTCATCTTACCGTTTTAAAAAAAAATACATCATAACAATGTATAGGCAATAATTTAGTCATAAATGATAGGGGTGACTGTGTTGAGTTTTATACGTATATAGGAATGAACTAAATATATAAAATATTAGAAATTTGTCCACAACTCCACTAAAAAGGCGACCTTTGCGAATAATTTCATCATTAAAAAATTGTCCACAATAGCCACAAATCCCTTTCTTTTGTTGAAGTCGCAAAGAATGTTTTTTCTACTGCCAAAGGGTGTTTGATCACTGAAAGGGTGTTTCTGGCGTTGACCGGCCATGGAGCTCAGCCACACCCTATTATACCCTTTTTTCACCTCCTCCTTCCTCAACCACACACTCCATCAACGCCGGAAAACACCTTTGACAGACCTTGTCGCCGATCAAACGTCGGAAACACCCTTTGGCAGTGGTCAAACACCCTTTAGGGGATTCGTGGCTGTTGTGGACAATTTTTTAAGGATGACAAGTTGTTCGCAAAGGTCGCTTTTTTAGTGGGAGTTGTGGCAAATTTCCTAAATATTATTTCAGACATTTATATGACTCTCAGAGATCCACAATGGTGAGCTATAATTATTATAGCTTTGCTTGCACGTCACATTTTCAAGCTACCAATTTTTAAGCTACAATCACTCATGACAAGCTGACGATCTTTTATTGGCTTAGAAATGACCTTCAAACATATTTTTTACATTTTTTTATTCAATAGAGAGAGAGAAAGGTAAGAGTAATAATAATGTGTGTTATTGTCAAGAGCTTGTAGCTACAAGCTACAAGGTTTCCTAAGCTACACTAAGTTTCTACATAGTTGAGCTACTAGTTGGAGTTTTTTACATCTAGTTTTTTGAGAGCGATGCTGTGGACTTATGAATATTGCAATTCGTTTAATATAATATACATTACGGTTTATAATATTTTAATAATATTGATATTATTAATTTATATATAGTTAATTAGCAATACAATTTATCTTAATTATAATTAATTTGTAAGTAACTATTTCTTGAATTCAATATATTTCATAATGTTTTAATTCAATTTGAAATATTGTTCATTGAATTGAATTGCTCACTAATTAAGTCAGATAATAATGTATGTTCTATTTTCAATTGAATAAGAGAATGGTATTAAATTCACATTAATATTCACAACTTTCTTTTATTATTAAGGGTATTAAAGTCTATTAAGTACATTACATCATTAAGGGTCTTACCGACTTTTAATAGGGGACACCATCTTCCTCCCCCTTTCCYTTATATAATAGAGATATATAATTATATAGATTATTATTCTTTTGCATGATTTAATATGCATTATTATTCTTATTAAAAAAAATGATGCCTACCTGGACTCCTTGAGTCGGTTGATAACTTGATATGGATTGATTGTGGGGGATTATGAGTTAATAATTGAGTTTTTATTTTGGAATGATTTATGAATGGGGGATTTWATTAATCAAGGGAATATACATGCAATTAATGTTTATATTGTTATTATTTCTTACCTTTGTGGTCGAATTATAATTTGAAATTATAATTTGATAGGTGATGGACATCACTGATTTTCTTTCTCTTTTATATTAGTGAAAAGCTTTTCACACTACCATTAACTAAATAATATATTATTAATGATTATATTGTTATTATTTCTTAGTTTGGGGTAGAATTATAATTTGGTAGGTGATGGATATCAATGATCTCCTTTCTCTTTTTATAACAGTGATAAGTTTTTCAAACTACGATGAACTTGTAGATTGGGGATATTCTCCTTTGGAATGATTTATGAATGAGGGAATTTCATTAATTAAAGGAATATATGACTAATGGTCGTCATAATGTTACTAAATTTTTTTGTGCACGCGATGCGTGCCTAGCTAAAAATTGAACCAAAAAAATGTTGCTCTGTATTCAAATTGTTCACTCTTTGATTTCACTATAATTGATTTGAAAATTGTGTTAGTTTTTAATTATACGTTTCTCTTTTTAGTTTCTACCATGGATGTTTTATGTAACTTTTTTTTTGGTAATTAATTTTGTATTTATCTGGTAATTTTAAACTTTCTTTAAATGCAAATTTTAAAATTGGAAGGCAATTAATTGAGAAAGATTGAATGTGTTATTTTATTTTTATCAAAGGGTAATTAAGTCATTTTATAGGGGGACACCATTGCTCCTCCCTTGGCTCATATAATAGAGATTTTCAAGCTAGCTAGTTTTGCTTACCAACCATTGTGGTGCTCTTATATGCTTAGCATTTTTTCATGCTTATCACTCGCCTACATCACATTTTGCCGGTTTGAACCCTAAATTTGAAATCTATGGATTCAACAAACTTCAAACCCTACAAAAATCGATGGATGACATAATGCTGTCACAAATTTCAACTTAAAAATAAGTAAAATAAAAAACATTAAAAAAACTCTCCATATCACAACTCTAACAATTCTACAAATTCGAACCCTGAAGGATCTCACTCTACATTCCTAAGCAAAATGCTAAAACTCTCATTATATTTGCAGATTATTTGGGTCACCAAAGCTGTAATCCCCCGTATTTTCGGATAGTTTATAATTATATTTTCTTAAAAAATATAAACAAGTTATCATTAACGTGCGAGTTATTTATAATTCTATTTAATTTTTATTTCTTCGGCTTATAGATATATTTTCATTTATTTATTAGTTGGTTTTGATTTTATTTTATCCAAAAAAAGAGATATTCAAATTTATTACACCTAAAAACCTAATTTAATTAAAAAGGGTTTTTATTTCCCCTTACTCCTTCCTTACTCATACTTTACGCCACTTTTGCATTCATTTTCATTTTTTCAAAAAAAAGAGAGAGGGGAAGAAAGCCGAGACAGAAACACGAGAGGAGAGAGAGAGAGAGCAGAGAAGAGAGAGAGAGGAGCTTGCTGTACCGGTGGTGCGTTGTTGCCTTGCACGGCTCGTGGACGCCGCCGTGTGTCCTTCTGCCGCTGCTGCTGTAATGGTGTTTTGCTACTGGTTGTTGCCGGCGCATTGTTTGCTGCTTGTTGTTTCTGCTGCTTTGCGCCACCGCTGCTGCACGTACACCTAGGTCGCCGCCGTTCGACAACTCATCACCAGCACGTCGGTTCTCTTCTCTCCCCTCCTTTTCTCTCCTTGTTTTCCTTCTTCCTTTCCCATGTTTAATTCATTATTTGAATCTGCTTTAATTTTATTTCACCATCAATTACTTATACAATCATTTGAATAGGTTGTTAGTCAGTATACAATTGTTCTGATGATTTCATTAAATTTTCAGTGTATATAAAATAGGGTGTAATGGCTCATTTAAGTATGTAGGATGCTTAATTCCGGGTTTTTCATAACTACTTATTAGGGAGTTAAAGTTGTATAGGGATTTAAGGGATCGTTGATTTTAAATCAGATTATCCAACCTCTCAAATTTTGGATTAACAGTCTAACATCCCTATGATGATTTTTATGGGTTAATAAAAATTCATTGATTCGCAAGATTTAGTTTTATGTTTCTAAACATGTTATGTCGGAAATCTAAAGCAACTGTTTATGAATTAATAATATATTTGTGGCCAAAGTCTATGCTTTGATTATGCAAGTTTTAATTAAATTTCAGGTTTTCTAAATATTTGAAGCTATGAGCTATTGAAAATAATGGTTTTCACATCAAAATCAATGGTTTAATATATTGTACCACTCGTATGCATATTTTTTGAGTTTTTAAGAGTTTTATATACAGGAAATTTTTCAGATTATTTCAATGAAAATTAAATGTTGACTTTCATTATTGAAAACTAGTTTTTTATGATTTTCAGCTTAGTATAATATAATTATACTATCAATGGGGGGTTTTTATGAAGAATAAAACATGTTTTTTTATAACTTTTGAGGCAACATTTAAATCACTTAGTATTGCTGTAATTTAAAAGTCAAGTTGTGTTGACTTCAAGTTTTATATTGATTAGGAGAAGACTTCGTAAGAGGTCGATTTCTAATTTAAAGTGGCTTGTCGCTCAGTTTATTCAAGGTAGTCTACCTTGCGAAATCATTGTCTTAAAGTTGTTTGAGGATGTTTGATATACTTAGAAGCATGAGTAGGAAACGTCCAGAAGTTGTTTGTAGTTCACGAAGGGAATTCTTTATTGGTATACTTGGTTTATATTTGTGGAGATTGATGGAATTGTGTGGAAACGGATTATTCATGAGTGTTTATGGAGTTGCATTAGTCAATTGTCTTTAATTAATTATTTCGGTCTATGAGGTAATTTTATAAGATAATGATGGATTAGTGGGTCAAGTAAACATTATTCACCTTGAGTGGTTTATAATTACAGGAATGAATTAGAGTGGAGTCAAGTATACACTTGCTTCATGAGGTGAATTTTTGATATATGGTTGATTACAAGTGGAGTTAAGTGTACTTACCTCAGTGGGTGATTTTATTACTCCGTCATGACTTTATGTGTGAATTGAGTAAAGGGAAGTATTCAAGCTACTTAATGACGAGGTTTTTGTTTAAATAATTGTATGGGGGTTGTTGGTCTTGTATTGTGAGTCATTATGGATTGTCCAATCAATTAACATTAAATAATAAAATATGGATTGAGCAATAAACTCTGGATTGGTGCACGTCTGGAGTATTGACAATCAGGGGTTGGGTGCATTTATTCGCTTCCTTCCGGGGCCGTTTGATCAACGCGTCCCTCTTCAAGCGTTTCTTTACTATTACTTTCATTCTGGATATTTTAATATCTGATAGGGGTAGTTGAGTCTTCATAGCTTCGGTGCCGGAGTCGCGGCCCGTTCACCATTTTATGCCTTTCGACGAGGAGGCATAGGGGGAATTGAACTGTGAGCACTAGTTGGTTCTGGGATTGAACTGTGGCACCTCGGTGTCTGGGATTTGGACAACCTTTGGTCTATTGCAATCATATCCAATATGTATAACTATTTGATCATGTATGGGATCGAGTAAATATTTTGCGTACAATCTAGTTATTCAGAAGTGTGTGATGTTTGGGATTGTATGTATTGGAACAAGCTGTATGTAATAAGTAGGTTATATTGATCTGAGTTTGGGATCTGTGTATAGTATGCATGTGTGTAAGTGGTTAAGACACACAATTGGGGTTTCCTTTGTTTCTAAGCAGTGTGTCCGTTAATCGGTTATCAAGTTTTAGGGGAGATGCGTGTCCGTATTGTTTTCTGATATTTCGTAATTTGTATCGTACTCAGTTTGCTGTTGATTGTGTGCTGTGTTGTTTTGTTGCTTGTCCACACTTCTTTCTTTGGTGGACTGTGATGTCCCTTATTTCATTGGAATTAATGGGGAGCAGATTTTCACAGTTTGCAATATGAAGAACTAGGACTTGGACGGATGGTCTGAGTGGAGAGCCGAACGTATTTTAATAACTTATAACCGTTTTGTAGACTCTTCAAGACGTTTTGCTGTATTTTGGTTGCTATTCTTTCTTTTAAAAGGGATTTCTGTTGCAAAAGGCGTAATGGTCAACTTGTCAATCGATTTTAACATTCTCGGCATTTTATAATTTGTTTGAACTACATCCCTTTTTGATTTCCGCTGCAAAAGATGTTTTAGCCAAACGTTTGAACGCTGGCGGTACATGCCACCATTGATCTCCGTATTTTAGTTTAATTTATTACAGGTAAAGGGGAAAATTATTGGGGGTTTCAAATGTATCAGTTTAAAAGCCAGGAAAATTTTCCTTTCAACTCTTTTTTACAACCGTTTGATTTCAAATATTTCTTCTAAGAAAACAACAAAATATATTTTACAAACCTATATGATAAAGCATTTCTTCCTTCTTCAACAAAATTCGGTGAGAGTTGGGTAGTTTAAGAGGGACGTTTATGATGTTCAAATTTCATACACTTTTTATATCTTGTTGGAATAATTGTTCTATGCATTCATCTAGCTATCTAAATGTTTGACTGGTACATAAATTTTGGTGTCTTGTTTCCTTTTGAGTTGCCAAATGACCAATGCCATTTCTTCTTTAATTGAACTTTTATTAACCGTGATTTTTCCGATTTCGAGGACGTCACTCTTCTTTTAAGGGAGGTATGACTGATGCTAAATTTTTTAACCAACCACTTATTTCGCAAAAAATTTTTTGCTACACATAAAGCCTTTTGATTATTCAAGATTCTAACACAAATAAATTTTGTATACCCTATTCTTCTATTTAAGGAACAATGCCAATACACTTTACCTCTCATTTTACATTCTGTATTACCTATTTTCATTGAAATAATAAAGGACAACACGTTTTATTAAAGTTATTAACAGAGTTTTTCATTTAGAAATTCTTTATTTTACTTATTTATTATTGTAACAATTATGAATAAGTTATTCTTGCACGCCTAACTTTTATTTATTTTTATTTATCCTATTGAAACTATCTTAGATATTTTAGCTACTTTCGCAACACTCCTATATTCCTTATATTATTTATTATCAGCATATTTCACTCTGACATACTTTTCTATTTCAAATATTTAGATACTTGTTTTTCAATTTATGATTTTACTGGATTATTATTAAACTTCCATTTTAGGATTATTTACCGTACTAACTAATATGTGTCCTACTTGCTTGGAGATATTATCTCCAAATGAATGCTAATATGTGATTATTTGGATTGTATTTTGAACCAATGGAGTAGGATCATTAAGACCTCCTTTGAACAACCACACCGTATGAATGACACATTGTTATTATGAGTCGGCTTGTTTTGAATGTGTTCTTCGCTGAATCTGAAAAACGCGCCCATCTATCCAGGCGTAAAGAACGATGACACGAACGATGCTGCTTTAGCTGATGCCTTGAAAGCCTTGGCTGACCACCTGAACCAAAATCGTGGGGGACTACCACATAAGACGATGTTTGAAAAACTATCTCACGCAAACCTCAGTTTCAAAGGGGTGCTGACCTTCCTCTCTGGAGAATGGGAACGCGAATCGATAAGTTGTTCCTCGCCTTGAACTGTCCTGAGATATGAGGGTGGACCAGGCCGCCCTATATCTGAAACAGGAGGCAGATAGGTGTGGAGAGATACGACTGAGAAACTCAAGGCCAACCTGACTTTGGATGGGAAGCTTTTAAGGAGGTTAAGGGTAAGTTTTACCCACCTTTCCGAAAAAGCAAAAAGACTCAGGAATCTCATCATTTGGCAGATGGATAGCATGTCTATAGGAGTATTATGACAAATTCAGACACTATCTAGGTTTTCACCGAAGTGGCCCAACTGAGGATAAAGGCTCAAAGGTTTGGCAAGGCTGACTACAGCATTGCAGAAGGACCTAGCAGTCCCTCGACAGGTGTATAGACGCAGCTGCTCACCTGTATGCCTAAGTAAGAACCGGATAAAAATCAGGTTGGAGAAAAAAGGAGGGATTTTGGTAGCTCTAGCGGACACGAATAACTTTAAGAAACCAAGAGTGAAACCAACAAATATCATATTAATTAACTAATTCAATAGATTTCATATGATAATATCGAGTATTTCCGTTCACTAAAGATGGAAGTATACTGAGATATCAGATGTTAAAGTGCGTTTGACACATGTCAGGAAAGTTTTATTATACTCCATTCAGATTGTTTTTTACGTTTGTAGATTGCACGTCAATCAAAGGAATTAATATTTGGAAATTAGTAGTATTACTTGAAGTTGTATTATTCTTTTAATTTGTTTGAGATGTTGCGTGTATAGGTGTCAATTTTGGTCCCAACGCGGAAAACGTGATTAACTCGACCCGTAAATAGCGGTTTGAACAAATTTTGAGATTTGACCCGTCCAATCTCGCTAATTTTCAACCGACCGATTTGACCCGTTGGGGTAAAGCACTTTTGATATTTTTATGTTGGTTTGATAATTTTGTACATTAGACTATTAAACCTTTATTATTAAGTTTCTAATATATCTTTTGACTATTATTGTTGAAAATAATACTAAAAACGATATTTGTAATTCTTGTTATTTTGGATACAAATTTAGAGATTTTTCAACAAAAGAAACTAAAAAAATTATATTTATAACACAAAAAACATCGCGATTATAAACTCTAAACGCGCTGGTCAACACGAATCCGAAGTTTATGGGCCATGAACAAGATATCCAAAACCCGAACCAGGAACACCCGCAATTCATAACCCGAACACGAACTGTTTAGCAACCTCGACTCGGCCCGTTGACACGTTTATGTGCGTGTATAAAAATTACGATAAATATTTATATTTAAAAATGAGGATGAGATAGTTTGGATCAAGAATGATCTCTATTATATAAGCCAAGGAGGAGCAATGGTGTCCCCTAGATTTGACTAATTTCCCTTTATAATATCAATTACACTATTTAAAACTACATATGTAATTCATTTCCTACTTTAAATTACATCTAAAATAACTTACATTAAGCAATCCCACCTCCTTATTTTTCCCTCTCACTTTTCCCTCCCAATCCTATAACTAATGATGCTAAAAAATAATAAAAATAATTAATGCATATAAACAATAAATGTCCTTTGATTTTGTATAACATAATTTGTTTATAACTTTTCTCCCATTTGCATGAAATAGACTTTTATACATTATTTATCATCAAGCTATTGTGAATATTACTCATTTTTTAATCTGATAAACAAAATAGTTATAAAAGAAAATTATTTTGGAACATTGTGTATAATTATTAACATAACATACATCATTTTTTGTTTATTCAATTTGTTGCTAAAATACATATAATAATTTCTTTACCCGAACTCCTTCAATTTCTTATCTACTATCAAAAAAAAATCTTCATTTCCACATTTAAAAATATTTCCCCTGAAAAAATTTTCAATTTAAAAAGTTTTACAAATAAATTTAATGATATACCGTGCATGCACGGAATTAATCTAGTTTTTAAATAAAGGAGGTTTTAATTACCGAAAACTATTACTTCAAAGTTAAAACATTTATGTAAAAAAAATATAATTGAAAATGACATAATATTTAAAAGAATATAATTCAAAGTGCGTCAAATTTAAATATAGAATTAACAATTTTTTTCCTTAGTTTAAGCACGCGTAGCGTGAAGGAATTGTGTCCTCAGTCAACTGTGCAATTACTAAATATATAAATAGGATATTTATAAAGATAATTAAGTTAATTATTATTAGWAATTATATTTGTAGTAATTATATTTGCTTGCTATAGAATAAATATAATTAGTGGGTCAATATTGATTGGGTCACAACTAATATAATTCATCCTTAGATTCGTTTATCCTATCTTACCAGGATAAAAGAATTAGATTCGTTTATGCTACTTACTGTGCTTACATAAGGGATATAACATCAGTACAGAGAGATGAGCTAAGTTATATTTTTAGYATCAATAATATTTCATATTCTCTTTTCTCTCTAAATCGGAAACCRGTAAAAGTAAGAGTACGTCTCTTCCGTTCTAGCTGATCCTGTTTACAATAGATGTTAAGAATATGATTCTTGAAATTCCACTAAGTGCATCTAAAACTCTACATAGTGTGCACTAACAAACTAGCAAGTAAATAAGTAAGGGGTAATCTTAATTATTTTAAAGGTAAAAGTAACATTAATGAATAAAAAAGTAAAGTATGAAAAAGAAATGTAAAGAATAAAAAAAAACACTAAAAAAAGAAACGTAAAAACAAACTGGAACGGATGGAGTATGAGAATATTATACAGTACTTCATTTTTTCTCCAGTACGTACATGCTGCAACTTCTTCATGAATTTGTTTTTAGCTGTTTAACATGGTCATAATGAATTTTTAACAATCAAATTGATGATGTTTTATTGTTAAATAAAACTTCAAAAATCCTAAGTTCGTTGATATTTTCTAAATTCTCGTTATTATGAACAGAACTGAACCAAAAAGAAATCTTCAAAACAGTAAATCAGATGATTATGCACGAAGCAATTAAAAGCAACTGCTATATATCATCCTTCGACTTTCTCTCAAGTATGCTCTCATTGCTAGTAGCAGTTCGTAATTAATTCTAGTCAATCAAGTCAATGAAGTTCAAAAGTCAAAACTTTGCGGCTTGAATTGTATCATGGATTATATTAGCAGCCCTTAACAATAAGGAAGAAACATGTTCAAATGCAAGACAACAATATAAAATAATGAAAAATGCTATACGCAACCCTTAGGGCTGCATATAAGCACTAAATTATTGCTTAATATGATAAGTATTTATAGATTTATGTTAAAATTGCACAGAATTTGATGTTTTACTTTTTTGAAAACCTTCCTTTTTTGGCTTCTTATATGTAGCCCTAAGGGTTGTATATATCATAACCCTAAAATAATTAACACATTTCATGCACTGGCAATTAAAGAAGGATATGCTAATTCAGTAATGCTACTTACATATTCTGATCTAGTCAAGTTTGGCTTTGTCTGACACAAGCATGATTCAACTATGACCTATCATTCTACCGTATAATAAGGGTCTGTCGGGGTCGGGGCTAAAATATTAGTGGCCCTGTCGAATTCGTAATATGAAACCCTTTATGTTAAATATTTTTTTCACCTCCATTGAAAGAGATAGGCAATGAAAGATTTTAATTTTTTAAAAAAATTAATTTGCAAAAAAACAGTGAAATTGTTGGATAATAAAAGAGTAATGGAGCAAAACTTTAAGATTGGATTGGCTAAATAAAGATAAGTATTAATGGATGTTTTAATATTTGAGAGAAGAGAGAAAAGAGTTTTGTGGTCTGGCGTTTTGATAGAGAAGATTGAAGAAGATGAAAAGACAGTGTTACTTTTAATAAAATTAAAAACTAAAAAATCATAATTTAAAAAATCAATGGGGCACGTGCAGCTGCATGCTCACATCTTCAGTAGGATCGGGTTCGCTATAGCTAGAGGAGTGGGGCATAGATTGTTCTCGGCCCTCCAACTTTTGTAGTTCGCTTGAATTTGTAGTTTGTTGAGCTTGTAACGTTTTGGTGTTTTTCAATATAATGGGTACAAGTTCATTCCTTTTGCTTTCACAACGCTTGGTGATGAGTTTTGATAAGGAGGTTGTGAGCACCGGTTTCGCGTATTAAGTCTTTTATACTAGTCATTCGAAAAATGCTAAGGGAGGTGTTTTTATTTTCATAGATTGAGGTTTTGTATTCAGAAGGGGTGGAAGCACAACTTCTTTCTAGGCTCCCATCCAACTTTATGTAATATGTAACGCTTTTTATGATAATAAAATAATAATTTAATATAATAATATAATAATATAATAATAATTAATAATAATACAATAATATAATAATCCGAAGTTAAATATTTCAAATTAAATCAGTAATCCCAGCTTTCAAGTTAAATTATTAATCAACATATTTAAATACTAAAAATTCTAAGTTAATATTAATCCAAGATATATTATCCATCGTTAAATATTAATACTAAGATTAAATAGTTAAATATTAATCTCGGATATTAAATGTTATATTATTGATGTCAGGTTTATATATTATCCAAAATTAATATCAGTTCAGTTCAATCGTTTAGATGATTTCAGCTAATTAAGCGGACCCTAAATGTCAATTAATTCAGATGATTTCATTTAATTTTATTTATCATTTTGATTTTAGAATGATTGATACTCCCGTACTGTAAGTAAAAACAAATTCTACAATTTATTTCCACCCATTTTAACAAATAGTTTAAATTGTGACGAGCAAATTAGATAACAAAAATTTTAAGGCTGAGAAATAGTTGAGAAATATTGAGACACGTGACATATAGGGGTCACAGTGTTCAAAGATGAGCTAGCTATAGGATTGTTAATACTCCATAGTAGTAATGGATAATATGTAAAAAATGATATATATAGCCTTTGCCCTATGGGTTAGCTATGTAATGTAGAAGAAGACTGAAATGGAATTAAAAAATGAATTTTAATATTTATCACTTTGATCGATGCTTGTGTAGCAAGTAAAATGTCGAGACGTGGCTGGCTACAATATTTCCCTAGCTTCTGGGTTGAGAGAGGGGTGGAGGCTTCCCGTCGATGTACCTCGGGAAGTCTGCCTTCTATTGCACGTGAACTTGTTCTTCACTGTTCTAGACCTCCTGGCTGAGAAATCCTGAGCGCCTGACACCTGCACAAAGGAGAATAATCCTATTTGGATTATCTCCCCTCGATGCTTAAGTAAGTATGGAGTTTAGGGAATTAAAAGTGCCAAGCTTAGAGAGAAAGTAGTTGGAGTTTTTGCAATAAATGCTATGAATTAATGTGTGTTTTTCCTTGGTTTTTGGGTATTTATAGGGAATCCCTCAAAAACCAAGAACCACTTGGATGGGTGACACTTGTCATCCATCGTGCTTCCGAGCGTTCCTTACTACCGTTTTGGCGTAGAAACGTCGGTTCTCCGTCCCGTTTTGGTTCTGATAATATATACGTGGCGTTTGCCACGTGGATCATTTTGACCCAGTATTTGGGACACGTGGTCAGGAATTTTCCGTGCCACATCATTGCCCCTCAAAGACCCGATAAATCGTTGGATTAGGGTGTTTGATCTGATTTTACATAATTTACATTGCGCAAATAAACTTAAATCAGACAAAAGGCAAGAGAGTCTTTTTTTTTTGTTGTTGCCTTGGGAAGGGAGCCTTCTGTGGGAAAAGGTGGCAGGCCAGCATTTCATTTCGCAAGCATGGAATTCGTCCACACATAATTCACTAAACTGCAGCTCCCGCCCAAACTTCCCTCCTGGCTTCAATTTGAAATTTGGGGAGAGAGGGACACGGAGAGGTTATATACCCCTGAGAGAGAGAGGAAGGCTTTTTCCTTTTCTTTCGCTTGAATTACTCTTTCTCTCGCCTTTCTCCTTCTTGCTCGCAAGTTTGCTAGTTTCTGCTCGCGGTTTCAACTTCTTCTCGCAGTTTGTGGTAGTCGCCGTCGCAGTTCGCAGTTTTTCAGAGTTTTTCTCTTCGACCCTTCGTCAACCGTCGCACTTCAGGTATTGTTCGCACTTTCTTACTCGCACTTATTCTTTATTCTTTTTTATCAGATAATAATGAGCGACAGCAATTCTACGACTCTTCGCCCAATAAAATAGAGTTGGGCTTGGAAGAAGCCTAGTCCAACTTCGCTTGCTCCAATTTAACTGCTTTTTCCTCCCTTGATTTTTTGTTTCTCACCCTGTAGCACTCGACCCATCCTTGACACTCTCTTATTCGTATCAGGAGCCTCGCTTTAAACATACGGCTCATAGTAGGCCAGAGGACCAAATTCATGATGATGAGCCAGACTCGCCAAGTACCTCTGGTCGCTTTCACATGGGGATGCGGGTCCTGATCTGCTGAAAATAAGCGTAGAACTTGATGCTGCTTTGCAGGAGAGAAGCGCGCGAGACTCCTAGTAAGGCTACTGAGCAAGGCTGAACAAGGATGAGGAGGAATTTAATAAGGATCCCATGGCCTGGATCGCCAAGTATAAGCCCAAGGAGTGGAGGAATCCTCCGAGGATGAAGACAAGGACAAGGACAGTCCTTCGTACCATGGTCGGAAGCTTGGAGGATTCACTTCTGCGAAACCAGCAACATCTACGTTCCTCACATCGGCTTCGCTCGATGTGGAGAGAGAAGTTCATCCTGCTGAGGGACTGCGATCACCCAGACTCCTGAAAACACCTTCGCAGTTACAAAGCGTGTAGATCTGGCTTGCTTTCCCCTCATTCTTCATAACAAACATTTTGAAGGCTATGGCATGGCCCGCACACTGACCCCCAATCCTGGTGCCACATCCTTGGCTACAGTGGCTGTTTGCAAGTGAAAGGCTGCGATGTAGACGGATTGTCTTCCTCGCAGTATCTGATTTCTAAGAACAGCAGATCCAGGCTGGTTGGTTCCAGCTCCAGCAAAAGGAAGTACATGACCCGCTGACAAACCCAATAAGGTGTACAACTGGAAGAATATTTTCCTTCCTGGTAGTACACAAACGATTACTGCCCTCGCGAGGATCCGTCCGCGTGGGACCTCGACCAAAATACTTTATAGCGAGAGAGAGCTAGGTGCGACACCCCATAATAAAGCAACAACTAGAGTACTCGAGACTGTCCGTATGAGTTAGACTTGAAACAAAAACCACAGTCCCAAGAACTGGCTGCCCACTCTCGATGCTTTGCATTATTGACTCCTCGAGCCTTCGAGCTCGCAGGGTGGTCGTCGCCCTGTCGCGAGATGAAAGAGGGTAGACCTGACTTGTTAAATTTTGCTTTTTATTTGAATTTTTCTAACCAAGGGTTTCCTCTCGCAGAGCTCATTCGCTGAACTGCCCCCTCATTTGAACGGGACAATGGCCAGGTGAATTTCAAGCACTCGCAGCTGAATAGGCGGCTGAAGGCCTTGGCCGATAAGAATGCTGTCATGGGTAAGTGCTTACTCTCGCTCTTTTAATCCCTTCGCAGATTCAATGTTGTTAAACTGCGAAGCCAAGATAATATGTCTTACATGAGCTTTGCTCAAATGCGAGATTGCCGGTTTTCTGCCTTTTCTACGAAGAACTGACTTGGATCTTCTTCCCTTTTGCAGAAGTTACAGAAACCTTCCGACATCTTGAGCTGGGAAGTCCAGGCTCCACAAGAAGGGCAGCCTTCAAGCCTTCTTTCCAACAGCCCCACAGTACCAAGTCCTCAAAGGACTTCCACCTCGCAGCGCGAGCCAAAGCAAAAACTCCCTCGCGAGACGAGGCGAGAGATAAAGCAACAACCCCTTCGCGAAGGAGGAGAGGACACCTTCCTCGCGCGGCGAGAGAAGAGAGGCGGCTAACATTCCTCGCGAAGCGAGTGAGAAAAGTAAGACCAAACAACTCCTCGCGGAGCGAGGAAAGATATAGATATAAATTCCTCGCCTTCGGCGGAAAGCACAAGACCCCAGGAGCCTGCGAAGCCTGCGTCAAAATAAGTGAGCCACTGAGGCTCCCAAGAAGAAGCAGCACGGAGTGCCTGGCAAGGGCAAGGCATCGAGGTGCCTAAAATCAAGCTAAGCCTCCTCGACGAGCTCCACCAACTCCCCCTCCAACTACAAGGACTCGTCGCTTCTGCTCAAGTGGGCAGAAGAGAAGCTCCTTCGCCTTTCCACTACTGAGCCAGCGGCAAAAAGACATCAATCAGCAGGTACAAGTTCATACTTCCTCGCAGTTCAGTTATTGGGTCCCAATTGCACATTCCACTGAGTTCGCGATCTTCAACAAAGTATGGGCCTTGACCTGCTTTGTTTAGGCCGCGAACCCCTAGTGGGTCGCAGTCTTCTAGTGACGTATGAAAGGAGGTCGAAGTCTCGCATTGATTCGTCCCCTTTTCATGGCCTCGCCATCTGATCCTCATGGTTGACTGACTCGGACACGTCGTTCCTGATATGCCAGTGATGCAGCTGGTGATGTTTCCTCGCACCTGAGGCATGAGGACCTCGCCAGAGTTAATGAAATGGGCTGAGGTCAACCAAGGGGACATGAAAGCCTCCTCGCCGATTCCCAAGCTGTGAGAACTAGAGGAGCTTCGCAAACGAGCCAGAAGCTCTTAAATTCTTCTCCCGAAATTCACCTAGTGGGCGGCTCGACCAGATCAACTTTGAGGAGCTGTCTGCAATCTGATGTCAGAGCCTCCCTATCTCCACTCCTCTTGAGAGGCCCAGAACACAGGTCACCATCTGAGGGTGACGGAACATTTCCCAGAGCTTGGACAAATTGTTGCGAAAGAAGATCACTTCTGCTGTTCTGAACCCTCTCTGCTGAAGCAAAGAGTGACGAGAGTGATTGAAGTGACGATGGTGGACCACTATTCTATCTCGCAAATTCGATTCTGAAAAGAAGAAGAAGATAGTGGGCAGATGGTTGCACTGTGCCACCAATGAGTACAAGACAGCCTCGCGGATACGAGGCTGGTCATTGTCCAGCGGTATGATGTGGTCTCGCCATGTAAGTTCTCTCTCTTTCTTGAATTTTTACAAGTATAGTCTTCCACATATTTGTAGTTTCTCTGATCCACTTTTTGACCATTGCCTCGCATTTTATTTCATGTGATGGATCTGCGACTGTGATGCATTGCGACGCATGCGAAAGCCAATCGCGAAACCAAGACACAAGAGGTGTTGTACAGGAGGCAATAAGTACTCATGACGCAGACCTTAGCTATTCAAGGTCGAGACTGCTGAGGCGACTACACTCTTGGTCACACACCTCAATGCGTGAGGCTGCCTACGCAATCACTGGAAGGCTACCACTCTCTCCTTACAAGTATAATGACTTGGCCAAGCTGGTGGCTAAGTCAGCCAGAAAAGGAGAAGAAAGGGTCAACAAAAGCGTCATGGAAGCGAAACGAGCAAGAAGGTCTTGCGAAGCTTGCTGAGGCCATGCCGCGACTTGAGGGGAGGCTTGGCGAAGGCTGAGGCTAAATGCGAGATGAGCTGCTCAAACCTCGCATTCGATAGTGAGGAGCAAGACAAGGAGCTCGCAGCTCTTAAGGAGAACCAAAAGATGGAAGCCGCTGAAGCCAAACAAAGGGCATGAGTAGATGCAGCTTCTGGTTGAGGAGCGTTGGCACCTCTTTCCTCGAAGTCTTATCCTTGGCTGTCTGGAGGAAAGGGCTGGACTATTGTCAAGAAAAGGAAAATCATCCAGACCATGCCTGACACTCCAGAAATCCAGGCTCCTTGCCAGAGAAGAACTTCATGTTTGACTATTAAGGAGCAGCGAAGCACTCCACTGACTCCGCCTTCTGATGGTTCTCGCCAGTGGCGATGATGCGGCTAGCCAAGGTGACGAGCACAGTGTGCGAGGAAGAGAACTAAAACTATGATGTCGACGTCGCCAAAGATGTGATGACTATCGGACTAAGATGTGCACGTCGACATAAAACATTGATGATGCGACGATGGCTGATGTTCGCATCAGATGACTTCTCCTCGCCTATACTCTTCCC
>SNQN01003293.1:0-12382 GCA_008642245.1 Bassia scoparia | reverse complement strand
GAGTGTTCTCTTTTTCAGAAACTCTTGCACGATCAGGCACCTTGATGTTCTCATTGGTTCGGCCTTTCTATCCCATTTGGTGAAGTAATCCGCACACTGCCACAGATCAGAACTTCTTCTGTCCGCCTGCGCTTAGGTGGGAAAGTCCGGCGATTCCACACCGCCACTGGCAAACGGGATCGTGATAGCACCTGGGGACAAGCTTGATTCTGCTCGGACGTGGTGTATGTGAGCATGAATGCACTTTGGGTGCATTTCTTGACCATTGTTTGCAGCATCTTCTCGCCACATGTAGGCCAATAGTACCTGTGCCTGTAAGGGTCTTCTCAGCCAATGACCTGGCCCCCAATATGCAGAACCACACTGGGCCTTGATCGGATGTCGATCCAGCACTCTCTGCCCCTTCTCGGGATTATGCAAATATTAAGATAGAAGTGGAGAATGAGTTCTTGTAGAGGCTGGCCTGGCCCCACCTCCAATACACAAACCATGTGTTAATCTCGCCTTCTTCACATACTTAGCCTTGTTTTGACTCTAGAGTAAGATTCCCGTTTGCTTATAGTCAATGATCTTCGTCCATCCAAGTGCTTCCTCGGTTGATGTAATGGACGATCGGCTAGCTCGATCTATGATTCGTTGATCTTTTACTTCCCAGAAGACAATCTGGCGGAGAGTCTCGCTGTAGTCCGAAACTAGCAACTTGGACAAGCATCGGCTTGGTTGTTTTGGTGACCTAGCGCCACTTGCACTAGGTGAAAACGGGTCCAACCTTCAAACTTCCTTCTTTAGCCATCCTCCAAAGTATTTGATCATGTTCTCACTCGCGGGCTTCGTACTCACCATTAACTTGACTTACCACACCAGTTGGAATCGGACATTCTCTATCTTTTTGCCCAGCCGACTTTAACATTCGGATCCCATGCACCAGCGCTTCGTATCGGCCTCATTGTTTGGTTTGGAATTTGCCTCATGCATATTCGAACTGTCACCCTCCGGCGATTATAACAAATGCCTGCCCCACAGCCATTTTTGTCGTGACGAGCCATCTACAATTATGTCCATACGCGCTTGACGTTTCGACTGGGGGAGCCTCGTCATTTCCACATAAAATCCGCCAGGGCTTGCCCCTTTATAGCTTCCGGGTTCAAGTCAAATTGAAATCATTCCAGCGTATTGCCCTTTAGCATCCTTCCATAAGACTCCAGCTTAGTCAGAGAGGTTTTGATTTGTGTGATCGGGGTGTACGACAACAATCCTAATGCCGCGCGGCAAAGTAAGGGCGGAGTTTCTCTGCTAGCCATCAAAGTGCCAACCCAATATTTCTTAGAAGTGGCGTAGCGCATTTCTGCCCCTTGAAGACGTGGCTCACAAGTAGACCGAGCTGTTTCCTTTTCCCTTTCGGCCACCAGCGCACGGCGACAGACGATGTTCTGACACTGACAGGTACATTGTACAGGTTTCCCCTTCATAGGTCACCAACCTTGAGAAGGGTGTGGAGATGTCCTCTCGCTTAACAAAGGCGCTTCTGCCTCTTATCTCCATTCAAACTTGCACTTCTTCTTTATCGCCTTAAAAATATTGGCACTTTATCCCCAGACTTCAGAAAGATAAAAAACTGCAGACGCGCTGTAGACTAAAAATCAATGTAGTCTCCTGCTCTCCTCCGTTCCCGTGATGATATCCAGGACGGCTATGACTTTGCGGGTTAGCTTCAATACCCCTTTTCAATCCACCAAGAAACCCAAGAATTTTCCAGAAGTTTACCCCGAAGACGCAGGCTTCTTCGGGATTCAATTTCATGCACAAAGCCGCAGCTATCAAATGTCTCCCGAGTCTACTTATGATCCTCCTTCTTCTTGCTCTTGATATCATGTCATCAATGTATGGCTTCTACATCTTCCAACTGCTTAGCGAGAGGTGTTTACCATCTTGGAAGGCTAGCAGGGAATTCTCCAGACAAAAGGCATTACTTGGAACATACAACCCATTGTCATGAAAGGCTGTTTTGTGCTTTTGTCTTCCTCCTTAAGAGGTATTTTGATGAAATCCAGATAAGCCAACGAGCTCTGGCCTCGTTGCCCGGGCTAAGGGTCTACAAGGCTTGCTCATTTTTGGAGTGGGAAGCCTTATCCTTGTGGACAGCCTTCTTTCAGATCAGTGTAGTCCACACACTTCGTCCAGGTCCCATTTTGGCATTTGGGAACTAACTGAATTTGCCCACCACTCGGGTACTGGCAAGGACGAATAAACCAGCGCTCTAGCAGTTCTACCTTTCGTCGCTGCCTGCATCCTGACTGGCCCAGGTCTCTTCTTCTGCCTTTAACCGGCTTGCAGTAGTATCGACATCAAGGCTATGACTGGGGCGATCTTGATCCAAAACCCGGTATCTCCTCGCACTGAGACGCAAAAACATTCCCTATATTCCCTCGCAACCTCCTTTACCCTTCCCGCTGGTCACTCAAGCTCTCCTACCTTAACCTCTTCCTGGAAGAGTTAGGGTCTAGCTCAAAATTCTTTTGGCCTCTGGCTCTGTGGTTCTCGAGAGATAGAGGCGAACAAACCCATGGATGCGCATCATCTATTGTTACCATTGGGACCATCATTACTTCACCAGATTTCCTTTCTTGGAGACCTGTGTGCTTCGAGGTCTCTGGCACTCACTATCTTGCCCCCAGCAAGTGGAGCTTGACAGCTGGTTAGGTAGCACTCTCTAGAGAACTTGTGATCTCCCATATTCTTCGCCAGACCTTGCCTCGTCGCTGACAACTTCTCAACATCAGATGGTGACCACCACTGACTATCGGGCGGTTATTGAAGCGTTTGGCCTCTGCCAATGATACGTTGGTGGCCGTCTCATTAACCGATTTGTTACAACAAACCTACAACTTCGGGAACTTGGACTGCAAGTGCCTACAAAACGTTTCCCCGCCAAGGGGAGGGTGAGAGTTACTAACTCCCACTGGCTGATGAATACCACCACTCAATCCTATTGATGTGACTTATGGATCGCACCAAGTTCAATCATTGTATTTGAGCTTTTGAAGGACACTCAAATATATGATGTCGGGGAGCTCTCGTGTCAAATGAGAATGCGGGGGCCCAAAGCACGCTTATCCGCCACTTTCATTTCGACCACTAGAGGGTCATCATAGGTTGCTTACCGTCCCACGATCCCTTCTCGCAGATGCAGAACGTCTGGAAACTTCTCCTCTTCCTTCCTTGTCCAATGTCATTTACTTGTTGAGAGTTCTGACATAGTCAGGTGACCCTTGGCCAGTGGGGCCCTGCAGCCGAAACCTCGGACGTTGTGAGACATTCCACGACGTCAGAATGCTCTCATTTGCGGCACCCTCGTAGAAGAGGCATTTCTCAGAATCGTTTTTATTAAATGCTTCTTTACCTTGGCCCTGTGTGCCAGCGATCAATAAGGTGCGTTGCAAGGTGTAGCAATCATGGGTGACATGGTCCAGACTCTTTATGTATTTACAGTATTTGGACTTGTCCTCTTGTCCAATTTCAGTTTTAATTGGTGGAGGATCATCGATCTGGACATCTCGACTCACCTCTTGAACTGGAGAGATTTGTGTGTATTCAACCGTAGGTGTGTAGCTGATTTCTCTCTCCTGGCAGCCCCTTTTTGGATGTTCCCTCCTCCTCTATGTTCCAGGTCCCAGACCTCTTTTGTCAGACCACCACTGCGGTGTGCCTGGTTGCTTTATGTTAGAGGAGGGGGAGTTACCTTTCTTTGCCTTCTTGACGCACAGACCTTCTTCAGCGTGGATCCATGCTTCGGCCTTCTCGCATCATCTCATTCAAGTCGCTAACCCGTTGTCTGACCCATTTGAACTTGAAGGATATATCTCGTCCAGGCCCCTATAAAAATTGTCCAGATCACCCGGTCTGGCAAGTCTGGAATTTGCAGGGTCTCGTTGTTGAAGCGCTTCACATAGCCCTAAACTCTCATTTGGCGTTGTTGGATTCTCCCCAATGCAGGCTGCTTTTCTGCTCCTGGCGATGTGCCTGAAATGGTGAGTGGAAAAGAACAGCCAACTCGTTGAAGTTAGTGGTGAACCGTTGGCAGGCCGCTGAACCACCTCTGCGCCAGCCCCTTGAGAGTGACTGGGAATACTACACCAGGTGGGCATCATCAGCCTGGGGGTGTCAGCATAAGATGCTTATACATGGCCAGGTGATCATATGGGTCTGTGTTCCATCATAAGCATCAATAGATGGAAACTTGATCTTCTAGGACTGCGTGGCCATGAGGATAGATGGACGAGAAGGGGTTCTTGTCAGTGGGGAAAGCGCTTGCATCCCCTCGTCACTCCATGGGCAGTTTGCCCATGACCCCATCTAGGTGAGCACCGCTTTGGTGACACCCCCCACGTTAGTGGGATCTTACCTCTGGCTCCTGGCGGCGTGAGGCAGGAGTGGCCTGGCCAGATGTACTGTGGGCTGGCACCGTGGTTCTGAGAGAACGGTGGGAAGTGGTCCGTACATACTGGCGTGGAACCAGTCAAAGAGCGTTCCTCGTCATACCGAGCGGCTTGTTTAAGCCTGTCGGTCCTTTCTGTCCAGGATCAGCCTGGCATCCTGTTCTTCTCCCTTTTGATCTCAATGATCTTCCGGGCGTCCATGGAAGAAGCTTCCGGTCTTGCTGTTTTTTCCCTCCTTTCAATGAGTCTGACGTCTCTGGTTGTTCATGGGAAGAACGTCATCTTCCACATAGGCTTTCTTCAAACCTAATATGGGCCACACCCTTGGCACGATGTTGTCCCTGGTGGCGGTTGTTTTTGTCTTGGCAGGCTTTGGAGTGTCACGATATCTCCTAGCCTGGCCCTTTTCTCTTTCCAAGGAACGTGTTCCGTTGAAACGATGTTTGCCTTGCGGCGTTGGTTTTTGGACTTGATGGTCCGGAGCTTGGAATAAACAGGAGTGTTGTACTCCTCTGCTTGAGACTTGGCAGGAGCTTCACTGCCCGTCGCTTTAGACTTGCCAGCCCGCAGAGCTTTCAGGCGGGCATTCTCCGCTTGGAGAGGTCTAGTCTACTCTTTAGTTCTTCCTGCTGGTGAAACGAGTCCAAATCTCGTCCACCCCTTTAGCATTTCCTTCTGAAGAATGTCATGCGAAACATACCGACTGTCCAGGTCTTAGATACGGATAGGTTGTCCCAGGCCAACCTGGAAAGTGGATGATCGGCGAGTGTCTCGCCATGGGGGTTACTCTCCTTCTCAGAGGAAGGAGGTGTGAGTCGTCCTACGTGGTGCTTGGTCATCTCCTGAAGCCATTTCTGATTGGCCTTCCCCACAGACGGCGCCAAATGTTGTAGCAAGTAAAATGTCGATGACGTGGCCTGGCTACAATATTTCCCTAGCTTCTGGGTTGAGAGGGGTGGAGGCTTCCCGTCGATGCTACCTCGGAGAGTTGCCTTCTATTGCACGTGAACTTGTTCTTCACTGTTCTAGACCTCCTGGCTGAGAAATCCTGAGCGCCTGACACCTGCACAAAGGAGAATAATCCTATTTGGATTATCTCCCCTCCGATGCTTAAGTAAGTATGGAGTTTAGGGAATTAAAAGTGCCAAGCTAGAGAGAGAGAAAGTAGTTGGGAGTTTTGCAATAAATGCTATGAAATAATGTGTGTTTTTCCTTGTTTTTGGGTATTTATAGGGAATCCCTCAAAAACCAAGAACCACTTGGATGGGTGACACTTGTCATCCATCGTGCTTCCGAGCGTTCCTTACTACCGTTTTGGCGTAGAAACGTCGGTTCTCCGTCCCGTTTTGGTTCTGATAATATATACGGTGGCGGTTTGCCACGTGGATCATTTTGACCCAGTATTTTGGGGACACGTGGTCAGGGATTTTCCGTGCCACATCAGATGCATATTTGTATTATTCCCAATTGTTTCTTTAAAATAAATGATATGACTCCCTTCGTAACACAATTCTCACAATGTTTTGACATAAATAAAAAGGAAAAAAAAATGTCAGATGTTGCAAGAATTGTGTTAGTGGAGTAAATAATTATATATGCCCCAAAAACTACATCTAACATTGTTCTAGTTTAGATTTAATTTAAAAAAAACTCTCGCACAATATTGTCAGACTCAAATAAAGTAGTAAACTTACAAATCAAAGTGAGTACTGAAGATTGTTTACATTACCTCAAACGAAAACTCCTGAACTGAATTGAACTGAAATATTTAACCAAATAAATATAACTAGAAAAATAATTTAACTGCACTGCATTGAAATATCTTAACTAGTTAAATTATTTCGCAAAATAATTAAGCCCAGCAACTGAAACTAAAATATTAAATTGGACAAATTAAATAGAATAATAATTGAGTTTGAATTAGCTGTCTACAACTTAACAAAATCTTACTATTATATAAGGGAAGGGGGAAGAAGATGGTGTCCCCCCTTTAAAAGACTTTTATACCCCTGTGAGATTTTAAAATTTGGAATTGATGTGCCTAAAATTTATCCCTTTACTGATTCTGTGATAAATACGAAAATCGCATTATTATAAGAGTTAATTAGTCAAAAACATTAAACATGAACATTATTTCAAATTGCATTAAACATTAATGGTTTTATTTTGATTTCAAACTTTGAAGTCATAATATTTACAAATAATTACAATTCAGATATAATTGTATTGCTAAATTAGTATAACCTTTTATTTAGATTACATACTATATATACAATTCATATATTACAAGTAGCATTGCGTGCACAATTAAAATTAGTTGAATTGAAATTAAGCTGGAGTAAAGAGGCTCTAACTCCCTAATTAAGTACATACTCCGTAGTATAAATTGTTTTCTTCTTGAAATACATATTCGCGGGTTTGTAATTTGAAAGTCCCCAAACAATATATGCCATATGGAGTACATGTTTATTTGGACTTGTTCCATGAAATGGCCCATTATAGTTGGATAGTAGTACAATAGCTCAAATTTAATGAATGAGTGGACAACACTTAGGTATGTCTTTTTTACTCTTTTTGTTTTTTGCGAAATTGTCATAATTAGTTCAAATAATTTTAGATAAATTAATTAAAAGATAAGTGAAAWTAAGTGTTGTCGCACTTACATATWACTAAYCAATTAAATTTAAGTAATACAAAGTATTAAAAATTGATAAGCTCACTAAAATTAAAATGAGTTGTAAAAAATGTACCCTTATATATGGACAAAAAAGATGTACGAGCTAACAAAAATAGGTAGGTGTGTTTATTTTATCAAATGACCAATAAATGAAAATTTATCCACAAGTGTCAAGGGTCATTTYCGACTGCCCAATTAATTTATTATTAGCACTTAGATAAGTCATTGAGTTTATCATTCTCAACTTCTTCAATTAGTCATTCTTAATTAATTATGAATCCTTCATTCTTGATGAATCACTAACATAAATTGTACGGAGACATATAATAATTTTGTTGATGTTGAAGAAATCAAGAAAGTAAAATTTGCAACTTTTCAATAAACAAATTAAATGGATTGCCCGTGTGATCAATTGCTCTCATTAGTCAATTTTCTAAGCCACATGTATGTATAATAAAAACATATCAAGGGAATGAAATTATAGTAGGTGGGTCTAATAAACTAAAGGAGAATGTATCACACATATATATAATTAAAAAAAAATATTAAAGTCTTGCAATTGAAGAATCCTCAAAGATAGAACACTAATGATTAAAATGCAACATGTATCTTTGATTTTGTTTTATGAGCAAGCTAAGTAAGAATGATACAATTTATATCAAGCTTATATCATTGTATTGTACCAAAAAAATCCTAAAGGGACCCTAACCTACTTGATTGTATATATGGATCATACTTTACCCTCATACAACTTTTGCCTTTTGCCATAAAAAAGCACTTTATTTCTTCAAGACAAAAGTATTACTCTTATGGCCATGGCATATTTATGAACTAAAGCTTAGGCATTGGAGTTTTTGAGAGATGATAATCGAGTACTCTAAAGGAGATATTATTGAATAGGGATGATACTTCATTATCTTTATTTTTCTTTTTAAGGAATTGAATGAGGGTCACAAACACAAAGTTAAGACATTCAACTACTCAAGAATGCCTTAGCTTCCTAATAAAGGGATGGGGTAAGTGGGTAACTAAAGTCTAGTCTAATGTCATGCCTTGTTCTTCTTGGCTAACATTCAAGAGCTTAACACACTTGGACATGCATGTGACAYAAGCTTATTAGCTTAATAGCTTATCATGTGATGCATTTTGATAATTGGATTGTAGACCTTGTGCCTGTTTTAGTCGTGGATTTGAGGCCTACTTATAACTGTTATAAGTTCGTGCACTAGTCTAATGGTCGTCTATTCTTTATGGTTATTTTTGTGTGATGAGTATTGAACTAATAAGAAACGGTTGATTCTAGTAAAAAGGAACGGTTGATTTGTATTGTGGTTAGCGGTAATAGTGATACAACACTACTCGTGAGTTATTTGAGATCGATTCGGTSAAAGCTCAGTCAAAACTCGAYTCGATTGAGCTCGGCTTGAGCTCGAGATCGACTCGTGGTCCTAATGAGTCGAGTTGAGCAGTAATGAACTCGACTCGATAAGCTCGCGAGAAGCTCGAAAAGTCTAATATCATTTATAATTTATGGTAAAATAACTAAACTAATATGTTTCATACTTTACTGGTGCTACATATATGAAATAGCTCGTGCGCTACTCAAGATCGACTCGGATTGGTCAAAGCTCGACTCAACTCGAGATCAACTCGAAATCTTAACGAGTCGAGTCGAGCATAGTGATACTCGAGCTCGACTCGGCTCATAATCACGTGTAATTGTGGTATTAAGAAATGATTATGAAGTCTACTCGTAAATATATTATTAAATGTTTGATAAGGTGTACATACTTAGAATAGAAATGACGAAAGTAATTTTGCACATTCTTTTATGATATATGGTGTAAGTTAAAAAAAACAAATGGAATATTTYGTATAAATTATTTGGTTACTAATTAGATTAACAGCTCGTTTTGTGTGTAACCAGCCACACCTATTATTTTGTGTGGCTGGCAACAAGACATAACGGACTCCGTTATGTCCGTACAGCCTAACAACTAACTATTACAACTTAACGCTAATCCCAAAACAGCAGCCAGCAGCCATAATCTTACTTTCTGCAATCTTGCTTCTCTCTCGTTTTGAAACCTTTCTGATATCTCTCTCTTCTGCAACTTTCTGCTTCTCTCCTTCTGCAATCTTTCCAGCCATTTCTCTCAAGCAATATCTATAACGAAAATTTAAATAAAAAATGAAAAACAATCAAATGAAAGTACAAATTCAGCAAATCTTCAAAACGATGAAGATGATCAAACGATAGGAAGACACCTTGATTTAAACGTTCTTCAATTATTAGACTGAATTATAATCTGAACTACTAGTTTTGAATTATATGAACTACTTGTTCTGAAATAAAAAACTACTTTTGCTGAATTAAATGAACACTTTTATGAAATATATAAACTATTTTTCTGAAATATTAGATACTACTATCTAATATCAAATTACTTTTCTGTTTTCTGAATTATAAGAAGTACTTTTAAGAATTATCATGAGGGGGTGGAGGGGTTTTTTTAATGATTATAAATGAACTATTTTTATGACATAATCACATTAGTTTTCTGAATTATAAGAAGTACTTTTCGCAATTAGATGAACTACTTTATAAAATATCAATGAAACTACTTTTTATGAAATATCACAATTACTTTTCTGAAATAATAAGAACTACTTTTACGAACTTATATAGAACTCGTTTATGAAATTATGAACTACTTTTATGAAATATTATAATTAACTTTTCTGTAATTGATAAAACTACTTTTCGAATTATAAGAAACTACTTTTACGAATTATACGAACTACTTTATTGAATCATACGAACTACTGTTCTGAATTATATGAACTACTTTTACTGACAATAACCTTAAATCTTCAAACAACAAAGCATTTCCAACTAGAAATCTCCTTGCACGAATAGGTGATTCCCAGTCAGAATATTTTTTTACATGTGTAAAGACATTCTGATATCTTTCTTCAGATACCTTATAAGTTTCTAAAACTTTCAAAACAAAACGAACGAAATTCAACACTTAAAAATTCAAAATATCATTCATCTTGTTGAATTACTTTGAACAGAAAACACAAAAGAAGACGAATTTGAAACAATTGAACTCAGATCTACTACAGAATGCTACATAGAATAAAACAAGGTGTAAGAAAACGTAAAACAAGAAGAAAATGACAAGATGGGGAAGCAGAAAGGTAAAACGAGGAACGAGTAAGAAACTGGTTGAAAAACTTAAAACAAGAAGACAAACAAGAGATGAAAAAAAGAAAACAGAGATGAAGAGAAGCAAAGAAGAAGCGAGAGAAGAAGAGAGAAAGCAAAGAGAAATTTTTAAGAGAGAAGCAGAGAGAAAATTTTTAGCAGAGGATAATATGAAATAGAAATAGATTGACAAATGATAATGAGATGTCAATGACCATAATAATGTAATTTAAATACACTCGAATTTGGACGCACCGCGGCTTTAAAAAAACACATGCCTGCCAAACCAAATGAACTACTTTGTTCTGAATTAAATGAACATACTTTTATAAAGATACATAAGCCTAACTTTTCTGAAATATATGAACTACTTTCATGAAATATCACAATTACTTTTTTGAATTTAGAGAGTACTTTGCGGAAGTATATGAACTACTTTTTAATGGAATATATGAACTACTTTGTTACCCGAAAACTGATATGAACTACTTTGTACCGGAAAAATATATGAACACTTTTATGAAATATATATTCTTTTTTCTGAATTATAAGAAGTATTTTACGGCATATATACTGAACTACTTTTATGAAATATAATGAATTACTTCTGCACTCGAAAATATATGAACTACTTTATTGAATATCAAAATTACTTTTCTGGATTATAAGAAGTACTTTTACGAATTACTATGAACTTTTTTTAGAATTATATGAATACTTTTTGAACATATCACCATTAATTTTTCCTGAATTAAGAAATACTTTTACAAATTATATGAACTATTTATAAAATATATGAACTATTTTATGAAATTCACAATTACTTTCTAAAAATATACAAGAACACTTTACACTGATAAGAACTACTTACGATTTATACGAACTACTTTTTATGAATAAATAAACACATGTTAGGGGATCAATAATTAATCTCATAAACAAAGAAGTGAAGTAAGCACCATCCTTCACAAAAAAAAAGGTTGAATCTAAGAACCACAACAACCAACCACCGCTATCGACCGGACCACCACCCTGTCACTCAAGAGTCACCGACGCGCAAATAGCAAAGACCGACACCAACCAAATCTATTTATCAAACAGATCGAAATAAGTCATCTTACAAGTAACCAAACGAATAAAAGGACAAAAAAATCCAAGATATAAATAAAATAAATTTTTTTTCGTATCATGAAGATGAATGAGAAGAATAGGTGTGAAATAATGACGTGGAATATTATAGAATAACAATTCACAACAGATCAGCGGGGCATAACTAGAATAATTAAGAATCAAGTTATTCCAATGAATTAACCTTTACTTGATATGAGAATATATATCAGAGGATAATAGAGGAATAATAAGAGCTGTAAGGGATTTGTAGGATGTTCGTGTTCAGAGTAAGTCTATTATCTGATCACGACGTCACTACTTGCGCTGGTCATGGTTGGTGGCGCGTCGGACGTAACGGTAGGTCCGAGGAAAGAGAAAAGAAAAAAGGGAAGTCGCGTCTGGTGTCGGCCTCGAACAAACAAGACAGCAAAGAACAACACAGCAGACGAGTAGAAACAGGAAAGAGAGAAAATGACAACCTGATTTAAACAAAGAAAATGAAGTTTTGATGAGTGAAGAGAGAGAAGAAGCAATTGTTATAACAAGTGAAAGGGAAATGACATGTACAAATAACATAAAGGAAATACGGTAAAACAAAAAAAACGCCGTAAACAAAGTTAATGGACCCCTTACTTTGTCTTAATGCTTCATTACAGTCACCCATATGATTAAATTTGGCAGGCCATTCCAAAAGTTTGTTTCTAGATTAAATTTGAATTAATTCCTATGAGTACGTTCCAGTTAATGAATGTGAAACTCGACATAGGTGCACCCGTATAACACACTTATTTTCAGTTTCAGTTTCTAATTCTCCTTTTTTCAACAACTTCGTTTCAGTTCAATGTTTTCAATTGAAGTAACCCTTAAACCTATTGTGTTTACATACCTACACATAAACAGAAATATTTTGTTGTATCACATTTGGCTCTTACATAAAGAATCTTAGAG
>SNQN01003292.1:39532-56321 GCA_008642245.1 Bassia scoparia | reverse complement strand
GTAAAAACCATATACCCTCATTTAATTAGTTTCTCCTATCTATATTAAACAAAGATAGTCTCTATTATTAAGGAAATGGGGAGGAAGATCGGTGTCCCCTCCTTAAAATACGTATAGTACTTAATGAATTGATGAGACTAAAAGACTTTTGATACCTTGAAGGTTTTTAATATAAAAATTATCAGATGTGCTTAAATTACAAATAAAGAATCATTTGGTTATGTGATTTAATTAATTAAGTGAAAAAAATTCAAACCCATGATCAAATTATTCAAATTGAAGTAAAATATTATGGAATATATTTTGAATTCAAATCATATTTATCTGTACGTTTTATTTTTTTTTATTTTATTGGACAAGCGGTTACATACAAATTATTAAATATATGGTATAATAACTATTAATTAGATATAATAATCTTCCAATATTTCTTAAACATCTTTAATTAAATACATACCTATATAATTATTTTAATCAATCACAATTTTCATAGGTCAAGCAGCATCATGGCACATATACTGGAGTAGATCTTTTTAATGTGAGGGCCAAATCCCGAATAAAAAGATTTTTGTTAACACATCAGCAAATCAAGTAGTAATATATAATAATAAAAACAGAAAAACAAAATAACGAAAACATGTGTAAAGTACTGGGCCAATTATCACAGCATGAAAATATTTCACCAATTTTATTAAGTAAAGTTCACACAAGAACTATTTTAAAAGATGTGGCCATAAAATCAGCGATATAATAATATCGAGACTTAGTTATTATACTAATACTTCATTGATCGGTTTATTCATTTTCAACAAATTTTTTCACGCTAATCAGGAGATGATTTTAAAGGTGTAAAGGACCAATTTATGAAATTTTAGGATTAAGTATCGTCTAATCCCATTATCATTGCTTAAAATAATTTTCATTAATTGTTCGTCTACATCTTAATGTCCGCTTTAATTAGCGTGAAAACAATTGTTGTAGTTAAAACTGATATGGAGGGAGTTAGTTGCATAGCAGTTCTCTACACACTTTATAATCAACCGGTGAAGTGCGTCTACACATTTTATAATCAACCGGTGCATTAGACCGACATGTTTAGTTATATAATATAAAAGTTAACTACATATAATATTTTAGTTTACTTCCAAATTGTACGTTCAACGTAATACATTTATTACATTATCCATTATATTAATAAAAAAATCCAATAAGTAAAAATCTTATTAAATTAATCCACTTTATTAATTTAAGATACACTTTTTTCTTAATTCTCTCCCTCACTTCCAACAAGACAAATAAAATGAAACGGATGAAATAGTACCAACTACCATAATAATAAGCTTCAAATTGCTCAGTTCTGCCTTCAACAAAAAAAAAGTTTTTCTTATTTTTAAACCATTTCTTCATTTTTTAAAATTTATGACTAATTCTATATTATATAAAAAAACTGAACAAAATAGAGTGATAATGGATAGAATCCACTATGGAAATCGTGTACTATTGTGGAAACACAATTTTCATATGTGGCCGTTACGACTACACTCGGCGCCTTAAATATCTCAAAACTGAGTGGGCCAACACAAATCCAGAAGCACTCCAAGCACGTAGCACGAACACACGCTTCAATATCTCATTCATCCACGTGTCCCTCAATCCAACGGCGTGCTACTCTGCTAACTCCCACCACAGCCCTATAATTTCCTCATCGTCTTCATTTCCCATCGTCACTCATCATCTTCTCGAAGTCTTTCTCACGAACCTCTTCAAACTTTCTCTCTCCTCAAAGAAATTACTCTCTCGTCAGTGCTTTACAAGGTTCTCCTTCTTCTCTTCTCTCGCAACAATTGGCGTCGCCTCTGTGGAGCGCTCCTCTGTCACAGGGCGAATTCGTGAGTTTTTCGCCGTCATTTCCTCGATTCTTCTGGCGGCAAAACCCTGGCAACGGCGTCGTTGTTTTTCTGCTGCATGTCAGAGCTGAACAGCCGTGCCGTTGACCGGTGCATCTTTGAGCCCCCCGTCGAGGAGGTTAAGAAGGAGCTTTCTATGGTTCCTAATGTTCTCAGGTTTCCTCTTGCCGTCAAGAAGTACGCCGATAACGTGAAGGACGCCTTAATGAACAACATTCAAGTGAGTTTTCATATCTATTTCGCAATTTCGTTAAAGTTTCCTTTTATATATTTGGTTATTCGTGTCATATTCCTGATTGATTTGAATTACTGTTTTGTTGTATGTTCAATCGGAAAATTGTGAAATTGGTTGAAGTTGTGGCTTTTGCCTTTTGAATCGTTATTTATTTATGCTGAATTTGTTTACTATTTGCATGTTTCAAATTTTTTTTATTTGCATGTAAGAATAGATTCGGGTGATTCCGCGTGTTTGATTTTCCCATTTCTTTAGTTCACTTGTTTTTTGCCTAAATTGTTGGTATGACTCTAGAACAGTCGCAATTTCTACTTATCTGTTTTTAGAACGATGGAAGTTTTTTTACTTATTTGAGTGTGCTGTTTAATTTTGCTGATTTATTTTTTTGGAACTGCTTTTTTTCATGGATCAGTTGGAAATGGGCTGGCATTGCATCTCTTCCTCTTGACTTTCAATTGTTGTAGACTGCTACCGTCTACCTCTGTGGCACAGCGATTTCCCTGTGGCATGCTTATTGTGTGCTCTGTTACGACAGTGAGGATTTTGGTGGATGATCATCAGTTATTGACTTTCAGAATTCGATTTGGAGGTTTGTGCAGTGCGAAATCATCGTTTCTAATTTCCTTCTATTAGTTTTCTGGTTGTAATGTAATGCCCATATTGACATGCTTTATCGGTGTGCCCTGTTTTAGCAGTGAAGTGCTTTTTTGTCCGTTGTTTCTTCGATTAATAAGCTTAATAATGGACTTAAACTCAAATTTGGGATTTGCAGTGTGGAATACAAGTTCTTATGTTTTCAACGCCATGTTGCGTACTTTGATCGTGACAATGTGGACTCAAGGGCCTACGAAGTAAACATTCATCACAATCTCTCTCTAAGTTCATTAGTGCTTAATTTTATTCGGACGCACTGGTTTTAAATTATTTTTGTGTGATCAGGTTTTTCAAGGGAGTCAAGTGAGCGAGGAAAGGAGCATGCTGAGCAATTGATGGAATACCAGGTCCTTTTACTTAATGCAGTAACAAAAGCAAATAAACTAAAAGAAGATGTTTAGTTTTGTTTTTTTTAGTTGGGCGATTATTGGATTTTGATTGGGCCATTATTTACTTATGTTGGTGCAGACATGCGTGAGGCAGAGGTGAAGTTGAATCAATATTGAATGCCTCTTTCTGAATTTGATCATGAAGAGAAAGGAGACTTTGCATGGTGAGTGTTTTTGTTTTAAACTTATTAACATTGTGATTTACAAATTGATTAGTCATTGTCCAATTTAACTTAATGTAATCTTTAATATATGATTAAAGTATAGTTTCCGTCCCGAATGTGCTGCCATTTTTTGGGGATTACAGGCTGATTAATAAGTACGTTGATACTTTTCCATTTAAAATTATGATTAATGGTTTGTTCATGGGCACAACGTGAGCATGTATACTCTGCCTTTTCTAGGTCCACTGTTTGATTTAATGTATTCACAGCATGCTGGATGTTTCTTTGAAATTAATGCTCTGTATTAATTTATTGTGTGTATAGTAGGTGTAGCTGAACAGTATCTAAAAATAATTAAGTAGTAGACAAGAAGAGGAAATTGCTCATTTAGTCCTAAGATATATTTCTAATTAAAGTTTCTGTTTTTTTGCAATGATAAGATTACATTTTGGGATTTCGTTTGATAGAATTACCACTTTGGAGTTTGTAACCTATGCAGTGTTCCCAATTATTTGCTTAGGGCCTAGTTTGCTAATGTGTTAGTTGTCCCTTAATATTGATACCCAAATGTCTTTAAACCTTTGCTAATGATCAAGTATTGATTCACACATGTTTGAATTATCCTATGTTTTCTGTTTTTTGACACATTCAAGCCAATGCATCGAAGTTAATCATGTACTCAATTGATTAATCAATGTACCTTGATTTCGTAATTACTAAATATCACTCCTGTTTTAAGTCATGAATTTGAAATTCATATCATAATTGTGTATAGTTGTCTGTGCTGATGCACTTTTTTGAAGTACTGTACTGTTGTTTGCTGCAAGCCAGGATCACACGTTTCCTTTGTGCCCTGCTAAATTCAATTAAGCCCTATTTTGTCAACCTTGATTTGACTACAAATTGACTATTTATTTTTGTATTGTAGTGATTGAACTTATTTATGTGGTTGTGATTGGGTGATGGGGTTATGAAGAAATTCAATGCATTTTTGGGTATATGTTTTGAGTAACACTTGGTGCATTTTCTTGCTGTATAATTTATTACATTGCTGACGGCTCTTTTTTAATGCAGCTATGGACTTGCCTTGTCCTTAGGAAAACGTGCACAATGAAAATTGTTGAACTTGTAAATGTAAGTATTTGGCTTGCTCAATCTGGGTTGATAGCTTTTTGTTGCTATTCTTTCCAACGTCTTTGCTTTTCAAAATGCAAATGCTACGTCTATGTCGAAACATGCCTTGGTAGTGTTTGACAGAGGGTGAGAATCACTAATCATACATTGGCATTTGCTGCTTAATATTGCTGACCTGATTTATAAACTGTCTGGATTTTAGGTAGCTGAGCAAAACCATGATGTCATTCAAGACTTTATTGAGGGAGAATTCTTTATAATGAACGAGGGTGAGTTGATTTTTCTGGTTGTAAATTAACTACAGATACTTATTGTAAGAGTTAGCTTATTTCTCTCCGACCTTTAAAATCACAACATCATTACCTATGCAGGTTGAATCCATAGAAATCAGGATAATGTTTCCGCTCAGTGCGCAGAGTGGCAATGGGACACGGTAATTTAATTGATACGTTGTTTTGGTTACTTGATCTGAATATCTGATACACTAATAGTTGTTTTGATCCTGACACGAGTATATTGCAATTATCCATGTTTATGCCCAGGTGGTGTGGCAAACCTTCGATCAGATGCTTCTTCACGAGAAAAGTCTTAAAGAGATTGAAATATAGTTTGAGAATTTCGTCGACATGTAACTGTTGAATTGGCATGCGTGGAATTGGCTGATTTTTGTAGTTTTTATAAACATTTGCTTGTTGGTAGTTTTTGGTCCCTTGGAATTAGGTCTGCGATTAATTGATTTAGGCTAGGAGGTTGTTTGACCTGTTATTTTGCCTAAGGTGTATTGAAAATATGAACAATATCATTGTACCAATTCATTCGAAATACAGCACAGCCGTTTGTGGCTGTCTGCGTCCTACTCATCTAGCAATTTTTTTTGACTAAATAATTCAGATTTTACAGGTACATGCACCTCGGCCTTTTGACCTCCGATTCTTGTACCTAATAGCCATGAGTGAGACGTTGAGACCTACTGAATTGGATTAATTATGTAATAATTGCAGTACCTGAATGTTTACCGAAATTCATTGCACCACGGTCATTGATCAAGCTGAAGTTACCCCATGGCATCGAAGTAATCGCAATACCAAACCCGTGTTTGTATTCATTACAAAGAAATAAAATCAGCGATTGACATGCCATTTGAGCATCGGAGTGTCGACATTGTTAAGTAGGTCTTGTATACAGAACTAACGATAGTAAATTACTGGAGTGTGGTTCTTACTGATTACTGAATTCACTGGTTTCTTGCCAAAAAGTGGTAGTAGGAATGTTCGCCACCAATTTATTTGTATTTGTGATTTGTGGTTGAAAAAAATTGGAAAATCACAATTAGTATCTATCAATTTAAAATCGGTTATTTACTGAAATGGAAAGTGAAATATTCTATCGATACCAACATAAATCATAAAAGTTCTTAAGAGAACGTTGCGTTACATAATAATTTCAGTAAAAGACATTGAACTTATTTAAGCGTTTTTGACAAACCATAACACGCGAAGCTAATTTTTAAACCACTAAATCAAATAGTCAATCATTAATTTTTTAAGGAGCGGTTGAGGAAGGCAACAACTGGTCCATGAATGAATCGACATTCAGGAGAACCTCGATTCGCATGGAAGCCATGGTTCTCAATCGTCTCCCCGCGTCAACATAGCCTTGCACCATCTTCACCATGCCGTCCTGTAGGACACCCCTGTCCCGTAGCGAATCCTGCTCGCCACCAACAACACCTTCCTCCGGGCCACGACCCCACTCCGGGTCATAGGCCGGGTTTATACGGGGGTCATCGAATCCCGGTCGTTCGGGACATACGAATGACCAAGCCTTTCTGCATCCCTCCTGGAATTACTGGCATCTTCTCAGCCTCTGATCCAATCCTCTCCTTACCCAAAGAAAGGTGGATCAGAAGGACACTTTTAAGCTCAAGTCCTCTTTTCCCATTTCCAACACCAACTGCTTAGCCAGTTGGTGCGCTATATTTAGCCCCCACTGTTCTCCCCAAAAAATATCCCTAGACAGGTCGCCGTGAATTCCTTTAATCAATCATGATCGGACTTCAAAACCCACTGTAAACCGGCACGAGTCGTCGAAGCTGCAGGCAAGGGTGCTCAGCGGGCCAGCCTATAGTCCACTGACACACCAACGTTGGCCTTACGCAGCCTAAGGCGTTGAGGTGGTTTGTCGGTAATTGGTGATGCCCGCTGTTTTTCGATACAGAACCCTCCCAACGTGGAAGTACACCACAATGGCAGCTGTCATATCACTGCCTATACTTTGGGGCTGTTAGGCTGTACAGGCGAACCCACAGCCCTCAGGGCTTATGACCCCTCTTGGGATTCGACTCCGGTTTCGGGCATAGTAGAGGTGGCACACGGTGGAGTCCTAGAACCTTTGTACACTACCTCTTTGTGGGATACACAAAAGGGTCGAAATCGTTGGTTATATCTCAACCATTCCACTTTCCATCAATTTCATTGCTTCTTCATGATTTTTTTTTTCCGCCAATAACTTTTGAGTTGTTTTTCTCTAAGTTTTTTTGTTTTATATACTGAAAATGTGAATTAATGTGTTTTATTTTAAGGAATTTTCTTGCAAATAAGACAAGGAAGGTAGCAATGGCCAACGGTCGCAACATGAAAATTAGATCCAAGTCTTATCTACCAAACGGCCTTTGCTGATTGTGTGATCTGCACAAGATTGATTTTCTCACAAGTCACAACCACCACAAGTTAATTTTAATGTACTTTGATTAAGGACAGTTGGCAAGGGCTCAACACTGCTCACTTGTAGTACACGGCCTAATGCATTGATTCTTAAGAGAACCTACCACATGTGTCCTTAACAATAACACACATTTCATCTGATCGAATCTCAACAAATGCTTTTTTATTAATTAAACACCTCTAAACGAAGAAACGTATGGTTGTGGCTTAATTAAGGAAGAGAAATGGGCGACGACTCATGGATGTTAGTTAAACTATTTAACTTTTAGAGTTGTAAGGTTTTCATTTTTTTGAGAAAATTATAGGTTGAGTTCTAAGGAAAGTGAGAGAGAAATGTGTATGATTATATTGAAAATGGTACAAACAAACTATAATATTGAATTCCTCAAAATAAGTTATTTATATCGAAAACAAAATATTTGCTTATTATAAATCAAAATAAAAAAAATTATAGAGGTTGAGCCACCAAAGGGGTTGGAGTCGTCGTTCCACTGAGCACATGCATTGAGTTAGCAAACCCCAGTCCCACCGACCTTCAACTTTGCAATGAAGGTTAAATCTTTCCTTGTTTTTTATTGATGTGAATTTTTTTTTAGCAGACTTCCATAATAGATACAAACTTCCTCTAATAAATTTGCTCTTATCGTCATTGGATAATCATTTGCTTTATATCAAATAAAATCTCCCTCAAATTGTTTCTTGGCTCTCATTTATTTTCGTCCAAAATTTTGTATGATAATGATCCAATTACATCCTGTCATTTGTCCAATAACATTACGCCCACACATTCGACCACTGCACCGCCACTGGTGCCCAATTAATTAGGCGGTCTAGCATGGGTGTCTCACACCTAGTTTGGGCGTCAAATTTTAACAATTTGAAGTCCATAACCGTGTAAGCCCGTCCAAGCCAGATCAGCTAGTGCCTTATTATAAAAAAATGCGAAGGAGAGAGGAAGGGACATTTCGAAAAGTTTGCTTGAAAAATGCGATTTGTTTTAAGTCGTTTGAGCGACTTCGAATAGCATTTCGATGGTAAAATTGTCATTTTGTTGTTGCTTTTGATATCTACCCTGAAAGGAAATTAATTGAACCATAAACAAAAGAAATTACAAATGTATATCTTTCACAGTTAAAACAATTAATATCTTCCGTAAACAACACAGTTAGATTTGTATTAATGTGATATATATCTGTTTTGGTTGAAACAATATGGCTAGTTACCTTGATTGAGTTTGGGGATTGACTTTTCCTTGCTTTGGTTCGGTCTTGTATTTGCATGGCAGTGAAAGAGATAAACGTTGCTTACTCAGGGGTTAGGCCGAGAAAACCTCTCTGGCTTAAGTTGTTGATTTTTTGTATGGAGAAACTAGAGTCTAATGTATTGTGTACATGTGTATGTATCTAATTTCGTGTTTGTGTGTGTGTGTAGTATAGTGTGTGTGTGTGTGTATATATATATTTATTATATATAAATTAATATATATTATAATATATTAGAGAGAGAGAGAGATCTATGAAAATAACTGTTATAAAAAGTGAAAACAACATAAATGGTACTTTTACATTTAAGGGGTACATCTAGCGATAAGGGGTACAAGGACTTTGTGTTTGTCACATGATCCTATTCCTATATATTATATTAGGAAACTAAAACTAGGTGAAAACTAAAAATTTTTAATCTTGACGAGAGTATTTCGAGATTGACGTATGATTTAATCTATGTATAATTTGTATTCAATCTGGGGTACATTTTGAATGCTTAAGGGGTACGTGTGTACTGTTATGCAACAGTAGTTGAAAAGTCTTGTGTCCTTTGATCGCTATATGTACCCTTAATGTAATGTACCCTTTATTTGGTTTTCACGTTTTTCATATGAATGTGGTTTTCCATTGGAGTCCTCTCTTTCTTTCTTCTCTCTCTCTGTATATATTATATAATATATATATATATTTATACACATGTAAACCAAAGCCTATAATATAAGGTTTTGTACGTGGGCTTTGGAGCCTGCTTATTGGGCGGGATGTTTAGCTGGCTAGTTTAATTATATGGGTGGGTTTTGGGCTTTGGTTAATGAGTTAAGTATATCGCAAATTATTCGGTTGGACCCCCGTCCAATTCTATAAATAGATGGACCCCCCAAGCCGCCGAATACCGCAATGACCAAGAGGCAAGGGCCCATAATTGCTGTGCATTACCAAGAGGCCCGCATACTCTCGTTCCTCTTATTTTGAAATTGTACCTGCTTTTAACATTTTCTTCTTTGTTCGTACTAGCAATTAGATTTTTTTCCCGCAAAAAACAGCTAAATTTCTCACTTTCCTCTCTCTAATTTTGGGTCTCACTTGGTTTCGAAAGAAACCTTGGAGGTATTTTCTACAATTTTCCAATTTATTGGTTTTTTTTTAGAGAATCTATTTTTAGTTTCATTGATTTACTAACATATTTTGTCCATTTGTAGAATTGTGAAGATAAGAGCTTAATTCTATTTTGTTGGAGATTTGATAGACTTAAGAGTAAAAACAAGTAAAGTGGAAATTTTTTTGATTGATTGTTGAATTTCGTTTTTAGTATTTTTTGAACATCTTGATGGCTTTGTTCGTGGATTTTTTATGCTTGTTTTGTTTGTTGCGTCTGTATTTTGAGTCATAGGACTGTTTTGTGCTTGTTCCTTTCAGTTTGCTTGTGATGTAGATTTACTTTCTTTTTTGGGTATGACTTCTGATTGTGTAGAAAAAAATTTCTTGTAAGTATAAACAAGTTTTTAGAGAAAGACTTATTATTTTTTAACTGTTTTTTTAGTTGTTCAAATTTTTTAGATGTTCAATGTTGATTGGCATGAATGTGTTTTTTGTTCTAATTGTTGATTCCAATTCCTGGTATTGGAATCCTTTGTCTAATTCTAATTTTGTAATGACTGTTCAATTTTGATAAGGAGTTAATTTTTTGAATACTTTTGTTTTTGAGACTGAAACAACGAATTTCGAAATGTAGATAATGATGTTTAAATTTTGTGCATAAATTAGTGGCAAGGAGAAAAGACTTAAGATCGACATCATGATTATTTAAAGTTCTGAAAAGTGATAACTGGAGTTTTTTTGTTTCTGTATAATGTTGAATGTTTTTTTTTTTTTAAGTTGATTTTACTTAACGAAGTTCGATGAATAGTTACCGTTAGTGAGTTGAATATTTCTACAAGATCATATAAGGATATTAGATGAGTATGAGGTGGTGCAAAGAGAAAGAGATGGTTTTCTTAAGAGGTTTTTTAAATGTAGTTTGTCTTAAAATTTATATTAACCCTATTTGATATTGGAATAACTAACAAATTCTATGGTTCATTTTACCATGTAAAAGGTGAATAAAATTGGATTAAAATAGAAAATATTCTAAATAAGACAAACATTAAAGAATTTCAATTCGAGAGATAGGACAAACAAAAGGGTACCTATGGGTAGTTTTTTTGGACTTGGGAAAAATAGCCAAAAATTAACAACACTTACAATATCGAATAGAAAATCAATCCAAAAAATTGAGTCATGAACGAAACACTAAAACCCAAAAAATCGTTTTAACCTAACATAAAAACCTATTTTATAAACAAGTCAAACCAAAGAGGCAAAGATAGTCGACTCAGACCCAACTCATTTGCCTTTGGTTCATCAAACTCCCCTAGACAAAACTGTTGTTATTAACTATTATACGCAGTACACTATTGTTTATTTGCTAAAGATGATACTTCCTACCATTTTTAATGAATTATGCATTTAATGTTTTTTAGGGGAAAACTAATAATCTCTATTATATAAGGGAAGGGGGAGGTGGTGGCACTGCCGTGGGAGTGTCCCCCTAAAATTACCCCCTTACCCTTACTAATTACAATATAATTTTTATAAAGCAACTTTAAATCAAGTCATAAAAATCAACCGTAATTAATTACTTCAAAATTAAAGAACTTAACATTAATATGTTTTAATCAATTAATACATGTTTCAAATTTAAATTTTTTGCCATTTATTTCGATTTTCCATAATTAGGAAAATAACTATATATTTGAAATGGTTCCCGACCAAAAAAATGTTGTTATTAACTAGACCCCAGAATTCGCTATCACTGACTCAATAACTTAATAGTTTTGCACTGCGTATCAAACACAATAAAAAGTTAACAATATATTGCTATATGCATTATTATATATTTTTCTCTATTATAAAATACTATATTAGATTGTCGGTATATTAAACTGTCGCACTACTTTGTTATTAAAAGTCTACGAATGAAAAAAGTTATCGCACGCATCGCGTGCATATAAAGACTAGTATATTAGGGAGAAAGTGTGTGAAAGGGGAATTGTAAGGGAAAGTAAAGGAAGACCGAGTTAAAAAATTAGATTGGATAGATAGTGTACTAAAAGAATCAAATACAATACACAAAACATTAAAAATCGACCCAACGAAAAAATTATGCAAAACATTAAAAATCGAAGAGAATATTGATTTTTAAATTATAACATGTTAATTTTTATAATATAAGAGAATGGGGAGGTGGTGGTGGACTGGTGCATGGTGGTGTCCACATAAATTAAAATTGCCCCCTTCTCCTTGCTTACTAAACATGACAATGCTTTATAATCCAACTAACATTCTTTCTCATACAACAAAGCTGATCAAATAGAAATTCTATCAAATTTTCCTTTTAGCCCATGGGACATATCACGATCACATAGAAAACCCGATACTCCCTTCCACTTTAACCAATTTGCCTTAATTCGATGAAGCAACATCTTCATCTAATTCTCTATCTTTTTGGATAACAAATCTTAAATATCGAATAACCTCTGAAACTTGAATAACCTTTCCATCTAAATGAATCACATACGTCTCCTTTCTCATAAACCTCGTAAAAAAATTACACTCTAAATATTTTGTCTCGCTTCTGCTTAATTTAAAGTATCGAGATTTCAAGGTACAACTCCACAATTCCAACTTACTTTCCACCTCTTCTTTTGTCTCGCGAAGTAAAACAACATCATTTGCAAATATCATGCACCATGGTATATTGTCTTCAATTGACCTTGTCAATTCATCTATAACAATGACAAAGAGAAATTAAAGAGGCTAAGTGTAGAACCCTGATGAACTTCAACCGTGATATGAAACTCTTCTATTTTACCAACATTCATCCTCACACTTGTGCGTGCTAAAATCATTATACATGTCTTTGATGATGTCCACGTACTTTTTCAAAATGTCTCTCGTTGTTAAAGTCCACCAAAGTACTTCCCTCGATACCTTATCATATGCTTTCTCCAAATCTATAAATACCATATGTAGATCTTTTTTTCTATTCGGTAAATCTTGTGATTTGACTATGAGATGAATTACCTCCTACTACGAAAGCCAATTAAATTGATTTTTCGAGATCCCTCATATGTCTTTGGTTTTAAATCCTTGTTCCCACAATTTTATTTTAATGACTCACTAGTATAGAATCGTACAATGTAACGGTTTTTACAAATTTTAGTCAAATATTTAAAATTTATGAAATACAAGAGTTTATTTTAATATTGGTAAAAAACGGTTGTAATTTCATATCATATTTCAAATAAAGTGGCAACAATTATTTAAAATATATTTTTCTTTAATTAATGCTACAAATTTTTTTTCTTTTTCCAAATGTATGTTACTTGTTCTAAAGCAAAGTTATTTCGCATATATTATATATTAATATAAAACATATCACATGTTGTAAACATTTCATATCATTTTCAAATAAGTGACAATTACTTAAAATATAATTTTTTAAATTTTTTACTACAAATATATTATTCCTTAATTGTAGTTTTTTTTCCAAGTTTCTATTATTAAATCTAAGAAAAAGGCGGAAAATAAATTAATCATAACGTGTCAAGTGCTACTTTTGATTTTTGCTTTAGTAAATAGTTATTCACAACAGTAGTTTTTTTTTTGTGCTAAAAAATGTTGAATATTTACTCAATTAACGCGCGTAATCTTAGTGCAGAAAGAATTCAATATTAGTAAGTGTCGTATGTAGAGTAAGGGGATATCCAACAGACATTTTGATACATCAGTAGTTGAAACAATCTTTAACATCTCCCTATTTACTGTAAATTTGGATGATATCTATTCCAATAGCTTCTTATTACTTCCCCAAATTGAGATAATTGGGCCGCCATGACTACTTTTTGTCATGGTAAGCCCCAAATTTCCGCTATGTATATATTTAGCGAGCGTGTTTGTCTCCTTTTTTTTGGCAACGGTACAAAGAAACACACAAATTAACCCCCTTCCTAGCACGGATGGCTAGTACATGGGCTTGATGCACATGTGTTCTCGAAACTTTAACAAAACGAATAGCCCTAAACATCAAAATAACAGAAAACAAATTATACAACACAGTTTTACACCCTATAGGACAAGAACGAGGACTCTTCAAGTAAGTAAGTAACAGAAGTGAATCCGTCTGAACCTCCAACTTCATCGCATCTCCCCTGCAACAACTTCAAGCCATAAAGGCTGGCAAGCATTTCAGTTTGTAGCGGACTAACGACGTTGATCGATCGAGCTTCACACAACCGCATTGTGTCATCCTTGTCAAAACAACACCAACCGACCCCTGCTCGTGTTCCATCATTCTTCTTTGGCTTCCACGATCCATCCACAATGAGTCTCCATCGCTCATCCGATAATTGCTGACCTGAATCCCAGTACAAAACTTGTCGTGCGTGGTTGTATACCCGACGTTCAGTCTCGTGGTAGCCTAGCTTCTGGTCATCCAAAAAACAAGTATACCATGCCTTCATGTTACTATTAATAAGGTTCATGATCGCAATTGGCGTAGCCTTTGTGCCCTTAAAAACTACCTCATTACGGTGAATCCAAAGTGCCCAGCAAGTGATCAGAAAATAGACATGCAACTCCGATTTCATCTTCTCCAGATAAAGGAGCCAGTTCCTGAACCATTCACTCACCTGTACCGTTGTATTACGCATGTAACATAGACCTAGGTTACTTGCCTTCCACACATGCTGAGCCACTGAATAATCCCAGAACAGGTGTTCCTAGGTTTCCTCACTCCCACATAAGACGCATTCCGAACCTACATGGATTCCCCTACGATTGAGATTACTTCCAGTCGCTATACAATTATGCGCGAAACGCCACGCAAACCACCGCAGCTTCTCCGGAATATGAACTCTCCATAGAGATTTCCAGAACCTTGTAGATGTATCATCGATAGGGATATCATGTCTGCAATTCATCACATATGTATATCCCGATTTGACTGTATATCGTCCACACTTCGTACCATTCCATTCCAATTGGTCCTTTATAGAATCTCTTGGTAGTTGGACCGCCAACACCTCCCTTGCCGATTGTAGGCTGAATAATTTCCATATCAGGTCTCTTTTCCATACTCTTGGAGCCAGAATTAAATCACTCACTCACTCCGGCTTTGTCTGTTGATAGTCTTCTCGAAAAGTAAGCTTCCCATTCGAAGTCCACTTGTGGTCCCAAATGTTGATTGAAGTGTCATCCCCAACTCGTTTGAAAATATTCCCACGAAGTACTTGTGTAGCTTTGAATATACTCCTGGCCCCGTAGGATGCCCCATTGGGCAATTTATGCGATCGTTCTCCCAATGCTAATCCCTTATACTTTGTGGATAACACCCTGCTCAACAGACACCCAGGATTACAATGCAACCGCCAAGCTTGCTTCCCAACCAAAGCTAAGTTCATTGCCTCTATGTCCTTTAATCCTATTCCTCCTTCCGCCTTTGGACCTTTTAGCACCGTCTGTTTTACCCAGGCCATACCTTTCTCCCCTTGTTTCTTCCCCCATGAGAACTGAAGGAACAAAGAGTTTAGTTTCTTCAATTACCCATGCCATACCTTTCTCCCCTTGTCTCCTTTTTGAGATTTATGTTTTAGTCGTTTAGTGTTGTGTTATTTCCTGTTTTGAGGTCTGTGTGTGAGTATCTGTGACTTTGTTTGAGGTTGTTAGATTTTGTGTTTCATTAGAGAAGATGGGATGAGTATCCAACGTCAAGTTGGAGAAGATGATGATTATGGATTTACGAATTGAGGACTATTTTCTCTCCTTTGAAGCTACATATCAAATTGTTGTAATTGAGAAATTCATGATCGCGGTTGGAAATCAGTGGAGCAGTTAACAAATTAGGAGTAAAAAAAAAGTTCTTGTAGTTTTAAATCTATTTTCATTACTATATTTTTCCAATATTTGTATGTGTCGTTAGACTYTTTATTAATGATATTCATGTTTCTCGTTAAAAAAAAAACGTTTTATCGGAAAAAATCACTTGAACAAATTGTGAATCAAAATTGTCAAAATCTTCGAACCCAAATATAACGACCCCAATCTGCCAATAAGTCTACTGTGGACCTGGGACCATAATAAATAATATGGTCCCATGAACATTTTGCTTTTTGGATATTGACATGTATTTAGCGATGAACATTTAAATTTGGAGATGAACATTAACATTTAGAAATAAACATTTAGAGATTGACATTTACTTTTGGAGATAAACATTTACCCGAAACCATAATGAGGAATATGGTCTCGGGATCATGTTAGAATTTGCGCCAACCTGCTATGTTTCCTATACTTAATATCAGCATTGGGCCTCTAGATCAACGTTCAAGCTCTAATGGGCTAGAGCCCAAGTTCCAAATGGTATAATGGACTGGATATTGGGTATTCTAACAAAAAAATCTCTAATAATTTGCGATAAACAAGAAAGTTCCCTGGGTTTTTGGGCCACTTTATCCCTTGTCTCTATGTTTCAAGCTCTATCATTTTAAAGATCAAATGATGCAAAGTAATCTTCTATAACATAATTCTCGCAAATTTTTAATCGATGTAACATAATTCTTATAATAATTGTGTTTCTCTCATACGAAGTATATTGGTAAATTTTTAATGACAAAATGATTATAACACCCTTCATCAAATCACCTAAACACGTAATTTTCTTATTTGAGACCTCCTTTTCTCTCGCACTTAAAATACACTAATATCCCAATTATTGTTGGGACCGCCACTTTTTTCTCTGAACTAAACTACACAATTACTTTATTTTGTACCAATTGATTATTGGTGCAGTGGTGATTGAGATTGCACTTGGTAGAGACAACTCGTGTTCGATCCCTCGCAACAACAATTGAGAGGGGGACTGAAGCCTAACCTCTCACAACTGTGCCCGAATCCGGATTAACCCAAAGGGTGAACCTGGTGGATACACAAAAAACAATTAACTTATTTTGCATTGGAGTCTGTTTTAACTCATTTGTTACGAGAATTATATTACGGAGAGAATAACATTTTGATTCTATAAAAACTTATATCAAACTAAGAATACATTGGATAATCATATACTCAGCATAAAAGTATTTCGTTTGAATTCGATTCATATTTTAAAACTAAGAATAATGCATCTTTTATACCTCATTTTCTTTGAATGAGTTAAAACTCAACAACCAAGCCCTCCCGAAATCACAAAAAACCACTACTCACTTATCTAACTCCTTTAAAAT